>WBNM01021074.1:0-18792 GCA_013399055.1 Ramphastos sulfuratus
TATGATTCTATGATTTGGAGCCCCATTTGTCCCACACCCCATTTTGCCCCTTCTTTCAAGGACTGAGCCCTCTTTCAAATCTCTAAGCACTTTTGTTCACCATCTACATCAACTGCTACATAAAGAATATCTGGGTTTAGTTTTTGTTTTTTTTTCACTTTGTTTTCTAGTTTGTAGATTACTCCCCTGCTTCACTTACGCAGCAAGCTGCTTATATTTTATTTAGAATAAAAGTTTGCCTGTCCCTGTTCTTGCCTTTTAACTAATATTTAGACTAACACCACTGCTTAGCAGTGACCACAGTGAGCCTGGATTATGGTCCATGTATTTTTCAAGAGGCTGACAAGGAACATCTGTCCAGGCATGAAAAAAAAAAAAAAAAAAAAGCTGTGGAAAAAGTGATGGGGGATTAAGTTTTCTTCCTTTCACATTATAATGACATTTCCAATCACTTGAGAACTGCATGATTGCCTTTCATAGCTCATGGGAATCTTGACTCAGTGAGTGAGAAATGTGCACTGAAATTCTGGCACTTGTTCTAGATTTTCTCCTTAAACAGGCACTGGCCCCTGATGAATCAGCTTCTTTGTGCAATTCCAGTTTTCATGTAATTCTGCCCTATGCCACTCCTCACGTGCAAATCCTTCCCAGGCTATTCCTAGGAAACCAAAGTCTTTTGGGGAAAAGGCTGCAGGGAGTTGCTATTTATCAGGAGCTTTCCTGGTTTGTGAAATCACTGCCAATTTGGTTTCTTTTTAATTGATTTCTTCTTCTTCTGTTGATCTCGGTTTTACATCTTTCTGAAACCATGACTTGCTAAAACAACAGCAACTATACTCCCTCCAACCTTAGGAAAAATAGCTTCTTAAAGTGTGGAGAGCAGAGGAAACACAACAACAGTCATTCAATTCACCAGCAGGACCAGGGAAGTGATTGTTCCCCTGTACTCAACACTGATCAGGCCACATCTTTTGTCCTGCATTCAGTTTTCGGGCCCTCACTACAAGAAAGACATTGAGGTGCTGGATCTGGTCCAGAGAAGTGCAATGAAGTTGGTGAAGAGTATGGTGAGGAGCAGCTGAGGGAACTGGAGTTGTTTAGTCTGGAGAGGAGAAGGCTGAGGAGAGACCTCATTGCTCTCTACAACTCCCTAAAAGCAGGCTGGAGCCGGGGTGGGGGTTGGTTTGTTCAACCAAGTAAGAAGTGCTAGGACAGTAGGAAATGGCTTCAAGTTGCACCAAAGGAAGTTCAGGTTGGATACTAGGAAGAATTTCTGCATTGAAAGAGTCATCAGACATTGGAACAGGCTGCCCATCCTGGAGTCCACATCTCTGGAGATATTTAAGAGTCCTGTAGATGCAGTGCTTAGGGGTGTGGTATAGTCAAGGACTTGTCAGTGTTAGGCTAATGATGGGACTTGATGATCTTAAAGCTCTTTTCCAACCCAGGCAATCCTGTGATTCTGTGAAATCAAGTCTTCTGTCTCATACATCAAAAACATTAGTTTACATTAACGTACAATGCCACAGCCTTATGAATCCTGTCAGAGAATCCTATCATGGTAGGGATTGGAAGGGACCTCTGGAGATCATCTGGTCCAACCTCACTGCCAAGCAGTGACCTGGGGCAAGTCACACAGGAATGCATCTGGGCAGGTTTTGAATGACTCCATAGAAGAAAATTCCATAACCTCCCTGGGAAGTCTGTTCCAGTGCTCTGTCACCCTCACAGTAAAGAAGTTTTTCCTCATGTTGAAGTGGAACCTGCTGTGTTCCAGTTTGTATCCATTGTCTCTTGTCCTATCACTGGACACCATGTCTCTTACTGGGAGTTGAAGTATGCAGCTGAAGCACAAAAGTGACCTTGGCTTTGTAAGAGCATCTGAAACAAAAGAATTCCTCCTTTCTCTCACAGAATCACAGAATTATCCAGGCCGGAAAGGTCCTCTGTCATCAAGTTCAACCATTTCGCCTACTCCATTCTCCCTGCTCTTAGGAGACCTGCCAGGAATAAGCCTCTTTGAAAACTTGTCTAAGAGCTGAAATAGGGAGATCAGCTTTTTGGAAAATCTAAAGCCAGATATTGCCTGATGTTGGTACAAGCTATAGAATCGCTGAAATGTGAAGTTTGATGATTAGAAATACCCGATTCCTACTTTTATTTCCTGAATTTTAGACAGATGCTTAAGTTGTATATGAGGTCATTGTCCCATGATGCATTATACCCCCTGCTTGGAGGAGTTCAAGACCAGGCTGGATGAGGCCTTGAGCATCTTGTTCCAGTGGAAGATGTCCCTGCCAATGGCAGGGCAGCTGTAACTAGATGCTCTTTAAGGTCCTTTCTGACTCAAATCGTTCTGATTCCACAATTCTATGATTCTGTGATTACTGCTACTGCACATCTCCCACCTCCCCAGGCAGTGCTGGTAGCTCCACGCTGCTAAACCCGCCAACCGACTGAGAACATGAGTCTGGAAGTCAGAATAATCTGCTTTAATTATTTTTACAACCAACTGTCCTTAAGAAGCACATGTGTTTATTATGAATTCTGATGTTTTCCTTTATCCATGTATAATGAATTTACCACAGTTGAGAATTTTAGTACACCCTTGTTTTCCATTTTTATTGGATTAGTTTTTAATGCCCATACTTAACCCTCAAGCTGAAATATTTGACATTCCTTTGAGAGTTGTATTTTTCTTCTTTTCATTTTATACCTTGATATCTCTTTCTTTGTTGTGAAAGATTTAGATGCCCCAGGTGGTTCTGAGGTTAACAAGTAACTACTCTATGCATGTAATAAGATAAGTTACTATAAAAACTTGTCAAGAAAATAGAACTAGAGTCAGTAAGTTTTGCAATTTGAAGGCTACTTTTATAGAATCATATAATGGTAGGGTTTGGGGGGGACCTCCATAGATTTGTTTGAAACTTATTTTGAAAATGAAATCATTTTTAAAGATGTGAAATACTACATCTTCACTTTTTTAATAAAAGAAAAATAAAATGTTGATGTTGACTTTCTAAAGGCAAGATTAGAGCAGTTTGAGATAAAGCTGGAAAAGTTTAGAACAAAATTTTAGAAGAAACTAGAATGGATGTGCTGAAAGAAATAGTTCTCAAAAAGAAATATAACTAGTTAGGAAAATGTGCTTATATATTAATGTAGAATAATAGAATGGTTTGTTTTGGAAGGGACCTTGAAGACCATCTAGTTTCAACCCCCCTACCATGGCCAGGAACATCTTCTAGACAACTAAACCAGGTTGTTCAAGACCCCACCCAGCCTGGCCTTGAGCACCTCCAGGGAAGGGGCATCCATGACCTCCCTGAGCAACCTGTCTCAGTGTCTCACTACCCTCACTGGAAAGAATTTCTTCCTAATCTCTATTCGCAGTCTCCCCTCTTCCAGCTCAAAGCTATTGCCCTCATCCTGTCAAGTCCTTATCAAAAGTCTCTTCCCAGCTTTCCTGTAGGCTCCCTTCAGGTCCTGGAAGGCTGCTCTAAGGTGTCCCTGGAGTCTTCTCTTCTCCAGGCTGAAGGACCCCAACCCTCCTAGCCTGTCCCCACAGGGCAGGTGCTCCAGCCCTCTCATCATTGTTGTGGCCTCCTCTGGACCTGATCCAATAGTTTCATGTCCTTCCTGTGCTGGTGGCACCCAAACTGTGCTTCAGATGGAGTCTCACAAGAGCAGACTAGAGGGGCAGAACCCCCTCTCTATCCTGTTGCACCACTGCTTTGGATGCAGCCCAGCATGGCTGCCTTCTGGGCTGCTAGCAGCTGTTGCTGGCTCATAGTAAGTTTGTCACTAAATGATGTTATTAAATCCACAATGATGCTATTAAAATTACTGGGTGGTGGGGGTTTTGGTTGGTTGGTTTGTTGGTTTGTTTTGGGAATTTTTTCCTCTTTTTTTAAAAACTAAATATATTTTAATATCTTGGACTTTATGAAATTTATAAATATCAGATTTAATATACACTGAATTGAGCAGTTAATTCCTCCATTTTTTTAATGGCTCCATATAGGCCTCACCATACATGCCTATACTGATGGTGATATGAACTTGTTTTCACAAACTCAAACACACTTGTACCTTCCTGATGAAGTCTTCAGGAGCTTGTTACTGAAGCACTATGGAGATTTCTTTGCATGAAAGAATGTTCAGGCATTAGAATAGGCTGCCCAGGCAGGTGGTAGAGTCACCATTCCATGAGGTTTTCAAGAAGCATGTGGACATGACACTTGGGGACATGGTTTAATGGCCATGGTGGTGTTAGGCTGATGATGACCTAATGATCTTAGAGGTCTGTCTTCTATAAATGTGGTCCTTAGTCATGAATGTGATGTTCACATAAGCAGCACTAGAAAAATAACTGTAATGCCTAACTAGAGAGTAGGTTTGCTTCATTTCTTCTGCAGGTACTTGAGAGAGACTCTTATCTCCAAAAAGCAATCATGAGTATGCTCTTATGAGTCTAACTCTTAGTTAATGGTGATTTTTAAATTAGTCTCTGGAGGTGGCCCTCTTCTCACCCCAGGAGACCAGTTTCTATAGCACTGGTATGAGGCCTCTCTTGTGATAACTCAGGAGAATAAACACCATGGTGTTACAAGCCCTGAATGCTGTGGTGTGATCCTCCTCACTAACAAATCCTTTCCTTGAAGGCAAAATCTCAAGCAATGTAATCTCCTCTTGGCAGCAGCTCTGCTGAAAGCAACAGACATGCTGATAGAGTAGGGCCCACCTCAGCAGCAGGAAGGGTGTCAGGGTCTGCCCTCAAAAGTCTGGGGCAATCTCAACTGTACCCCATAGCCACAGCAAGTCTGTTTTGAATGTTTCCGACATCTTCCTTCAGATCTCTGTACACTGTTTGGTTAATTTATTTTTTTAAAATACACCACTGAGGAAACTGGGGTTGTATAGTCTGAAGAAGAAGAGCCTGAGGGGAGACCTCATTGGTCTCAACAACTCCCTGAAATGAGGTTGCAGTGAGGTGGAGACTGATCTCTTCTCCCAAGTACCTAGTGATAGGACAAGATGAAATGGCCTGAAATTGTGCCAGCAGAGGTTTAGTTTGGAGATTTGGAAAAATTTCTTTGCTGCAAGAGTGGTCAGGGGTTGGAACAGGCTGCCCAGGGAGGTGGTGGAGTCACTATACCTGGAGGTATTCAGGAAACATGTGGACATGGCACTTGGGGACATGGTTTAGTGGGGTCATGGAGCTAATTTGATGGTTGGACTTGATAATTGTAGAGGCCCATTCCAAATGTAATGATTGCGCAATTCTATGGATTAAAGACTCTGGGTTAAATATTATCATCTTATCACTTCTTATTAGGCAGAACAGACCAGCTCCCAGCTCACTCCATCCTGCTTTCAGGCAGTTGTAAAGAATGAGGTCTCCCCTCAGCATGTTATTCTCCAGAGTAAATAATCCCAGTTCCCTCAGCTGCTCCTCATCAGACCTGTTCTTCAGACCCTTCCCCAGCTTTGTTGCCCTTCTCTGGACATATTCCAGCACCTCAGTGTCTTTCCTGCATGATGAACCTGAATGAATCATCCTTTTCTCTTGACAAGGGAGCCTGGACCAAGAGGAGGAGACATGGCAAGGGAGAACACACAGTTGTAGAAGTCACATCTGACTTTCTCCATTTGTCCTGAAAACACAAAGAAATGTTCACTATGTATTTCTTCACACCTCTCTGCTGAAAGGTTATGTCCTCCCTCCTGTTTAGACATAGAATCATGGAATCATAGAATCATAGATTCATAGAATCATAGAGTGTTTTGAGTCGGAAGGGTCCTCCAAAGCTCATCTAGGCCAACCCCTCTGCAGTCAGCAAGGACATTCTCCATCAGATCATGTTAACCAGAGCCCTGTTGAGTATGACCTTGAACAGCTCCAGGAATAGGGCCTCAACTTACTCTTTAGGGGGCAGATTTCCAGAAAAGGTTATTGAGAGGGGGATCTGACCCAACCCATAACAGCAACCTGTTCCAGTGTTCCTCCACCCTCACGGTAAGGAACTTCCTCGTAATGTCCAGCCTAAATCTGCTCCTCTCTAATTTCAAACCATTTCCATCCCTCCTATCACTACAGGCCTTTGGAAGCAGTTCCTCTGCAACTTTCTTGTAGACCTCCTTCAGGTACTGGAAGGTCGTTATTAGGTCTCCCCAGAGTCTTCTCTAGGCTGAACAACCCCAACTCCCTCACAGAATTAGATAACAGAATGGTTGGGGGTTGGAGGGGAGGTCCAAAGACCATCAAGTCCAACCCCCCTGCCAAAGCATGATCACTTGGGGCTAGTTTCACACGAATGTGTCCAAACAGGTCTTAGAATGGTTAGAGTTGGGTTAAAAATCTCCAGAGAATTCAGACAAGCAAACAAAGTTGTAACAAAATGCCTAAGAGATGCATTTTGAGAGAGGAGTTTTATTGCCTTGGTCTTGAGCCATCAACCTAAGTCTAAGCATTGAAATACATGACCTCTAGGAGGGCCTGAAGGCATGAACCATGTGGCTTGGATCTAAGTGACGGTTTGAATTCTGCTGCTTATTGAAACCCCATCAGAAAGCATCTAAAGAGTTAAGGTTTTGCAATCATCTGGGGCTCATGCTATTTGTATTTGTAGTACCCCGATGTTGCAAGCGTCCCACGAAATACAAGGTAACAACAGGTGATGCTTGGTGAAATTCCCATTTTTACTGCCACCTTTTCCCAAGACAGAGTTGGCCTTTATGTTTTTCTCTGTTCTGGACATCTCAGAGAGGTAATACAGGCACATGCATGCTTACTCAGGTCTGCAAGCCTGAGAAGGTTTGGGTTTCACATCAGCAACAGCGTTCACAAGGCATTTAGTACTAGCAGGATTTAAGCTGTATAAGATGAGGAGAGAAAAAATCAGACAAATTTATAATGTAAATATTACCCAAGAGGTGGTGATGTTGGTCTGGTTGTCTTCCTGCACAATTTCATAAGTGGACATTACTGTATCTTTAAAGCTGTATGAATTGATTTCTGGATTGCATATTCCCCACTGTATTTTAAAAAGCTAGCATTTCAATTTGAGGCTGATTCCTGATTATTCAGGCTTTACTTTAAGCTGCATCAATCCAAGGACTGTTCTTGTTTGACAAATTTCTGTTTCATTTCAATTTTGCTAGGATGAAGCTTCTTAGAAAGTTATTTGACATTATGAAATGTTAAACAAATGTGAAAGTGAGAACTGAAACACATATACGTGTTGCCAGAACAACATTTTGAATTATTAGGCACTCAAATAGCTTTGAGCTTTGTTTTAACAAGATATTTTGTGTTTTCAGGTGATTTCCTCCCCAGTTTCAAAATGCCATAAATTGCTGTGGAAAGGAGATGTATTAATTCTATGATTTTCAACTATCTGCTTGCAATAGATAAGATCATGTTGGAATTGGTTGTCCTGGTTGCCACCAGGATGTTCAGGAAATGTGTGGACATGGCACTTGGGAACATGGTTTAATAACCATGGTGATCTTAAGTTTAATGGTCATGAATGATCTTAGAGGTCTTTTCCAACCAAAACAATTCTATGATTCTATGAATCAGTTGTGAATTAGGCTGCTAGTTGCTGATCTAAAGCTAAATTTAAGATCTTTAATTTTGTAATTTTCTACTTATGTTAAGAAACTTTCTGTTTGGTTACCCAAGCAAATTTAACTACATTACACTGCTGCTATCAAAGCTGTGGCCAACGCTCACATTTCCAGTGTCAAATGAGGCTCAGTGTAGGCTGCAGTTTCCTTCACTTGAGTGTTCTCTTAAATTCAAAAGCAAATTTGTTTTGCTCTTGGGCTATTAAGAGTTTGCTTTTCACTCCTCCAGTACCCTCTGGAAAAGCACATACATTTGCATGGGTGTAAATATAATTTTGCATCTCCACGTGCATTTTCCAAAACAAATATTTGCCATTTTGCCCCCTTTCTGGGATGATGCACTCCATGATTTGGCTATTCAGCTAAAATTGCTGCTCCCAGACAGACCAAGAGGGAGCTGGAAGTGCTGCAACACCCTCAGTGTTGCTGGAGGTTGCTGAGTCAGTACCCTGAGACACAATCTGTGCAAAGGAATCTGGCCAGGCTGGATTGGTGGGCTGAGGTCAGTTGGATGAGGTTTAACAAGCCCAAGAACTGGGTCCTGTACTTAGATCGCAACAGTCCCATGAGTGCCTCAGGCTTGGGGCAGAGTGGTTGGAAATCTTCCTGACAGGAAAGGACCTGGGAGGGCTAGTTGCCAGGCAGGTGAAGATGACCCAGCAATGTGTTCAGGTGGCCAAGAAGGCCACCAGCATCCTGGCCTGGATCAGCAGTAGTGTGGCCAGCAGGAGCAAGTAAGTGACTGTGTCCCTGTACAGGGCAGTGGTGAGGCCAAATCTTGAACATTCAGTTCAATTTTGGGCTCTTTCACTACAAGAAAGACATTGAAGTGTTGAAGAGTGTCTGGAGAAGGGCAAAACAGCTGGAAAAGGGTCTGGAGAACAGGTCTGGTGAGGGAACTGGGATTGTTTAATCTGGAAAAGTAGAGCCTGAGGTGGGGATTGATCTTTTCTCCCTAGTGTCAGGTGAATGAAGGAGAGGAAATGTCCTGAAATTATGTCAGAGGAGAATTTAGGTTGGATACTAGGAAATATGTCTTTGCTGAGAGAGCAATCAGGGATTGGAAGAGGCTGTCCAGGGAGTGGTCGAGTCATCGTCCTTAGAGATGTTCAAGAAACACATGGACATGGCACTTTTGTGCATGGTTTAATGGCCATGATGGTCTTAGATTGACAGTTGGACTCAGTAATCTCAGAGGTTTTGTCAAACTGAAATGATTCTGTGATTCTCCATCCCCATCACAAGGTACAGGAGTGTTCATTACAACCTAATCAGAAGGAGAAGAAAAGAGCAGTTACAGTATCTTCTGTGAATTGGGTTGAATTGTGCAGGATGCTTTGTGTCCTTGCTCCTTTCTGCTTCAAGCCAGAGGGGAAAGTAAAAAAGATTAGCTTTATAGAGAGGGGCATTCCTTCACACAACCAGCTCAGGGTCCAGAGAGATTCAGATCAGTTAGAAAAACAGATAAATGAAAACTCTTAAAACTCTTGCACATAATACCCCAGCAAGAAGAGGGTGAGATGGTTCCACAGGATGTCAAAACACAAAACCAAACATAACTCAAACCTGAGGCCCAGGATTTGGAAAACACTTTCAACTTTCTGCCAGCAGGTGTGAATCCATGTCTAATGTGTGAGGAAAATTTTCATAGGCACAAATTATCCTCTAACACTTCCACTGTACATTTTCTTCTATTGTCCTCATAAGCATACAATTTTGACTACTATTGGAGAAGGAAATGGGACAGTGAACATCAGTCTGATGCAGTCTAGTAATTGACAACATTATTCCAGCTAAAATCATATTCTTTCCCAGATTTCTAAAAATTTGTACGTTCATCTGGGCTTCCTGTTTCAAGAGAGACAAACTTCTACTGCAGAGTCTAATAGAGAGGACAAGAGCTACAAGGATGACTGGAGGACGTGGAAATCTCTCCTATAAAGAAAGACTGAGAAATCTGGAACTGTTTAGTCTTGAGAAGACTGAGAGGGGATCTTATCAATGTCTGTAAATATCTCAGGGGTAGGTGTCAGGATGAAGGTGATGGTCTCTTTTCAGTGGTGCCCAGTGATAGGGCAAGGAACAGTTGGTACAAACTGGAATACAGGAGGTTTCACCCCAACATGAGGAGAAGCTTCTTTATGATGAGAGTGCTGGAGCCCAGAGAGCTTGTGGAGTCCCCTTCTCTGGAGACTTTCAAAACCCACCTGGATGCATTCCTGTGTGACCTGCCCTAACTGATCCTGCTTTGACAGGTGGGTTGGACTTGATTATCTCTAGAGGTCCCTTCTAATCCCTAACATTCTGTGATTCTGTGATTAATATTTCCATTCATGCACACATTCCTGTATCTTCCTACCTCAGTGAGGCCATACAGCCACAATGTTCTCAGGTTTAGAGATTCAGCCTTGAGAAGAGAAGGCTTAGGGGACACCTTATTACCATGCACTGGGACATAAAGAGTGGCTACCAGGAGGATGGAGACTCTCTTTTTACAAGGAGTTTCATGGAAAAGACAAGGGGTGATGAGGACAAGTTCCTGCTGGGAAGATTCCCATGGGATTCCAGAAGGAAATGTTTCCCCATCAGAACATTCAGACATTGGAATCATCTCCAAAGGGAAGCAGTGGATTCCCCTCCACTGGACATTTTGAAGACTCAGCTTGACAAGAGGTTGGGCCAGCTCATTTCAACTCTACTGTTACCTAGAAAGGTTGGACCAGATGATCCTTGGAGTCTCTTCTAACCTGGCATTCTGTGATTCTACACAAGCAACAGTCTCATACATTTCAGGAGGTCACTTCTTGAAGACAGAAGACAGATATGCAATGGGGAATAAACAAATGCTTGAGCAAAGCAGCACTCTGAGAGCTTCAGAACAACTCAGACCGTAAAACCCCCTGAGCTCTTCCATAAGGTATTTATAGACAGTTTAGGCAAGAAGGCTTTTCTGGTCTGCATTCAAGTTCAACAGCAGCGTTCCATAAATAGGCTGTACACACAAAAGCAAAGCATAGCTGAGGCCTAAAGATAGAAAGCTGTTCTTTCAGAGTTGCAGATTTATCATTAGCTCAGTTACAGGAAAGCTTATTTGGGTGACTTGCAGTGGCAGAGAAGTGACAAAGGCAAACTACTTGATGTTCAGTGCCTCCAGAGCACTCATGTAGGTAACCCACTTTAATTCTCTTCTTTCTGCTGTGTTTATTGGAGTTTAAAGCAATAGAAGCTGTTAAAGGTAAATTGATGCTAGAGTTTCATTGTTTTTTCCTAGGAAATGTTGTAAAAATGAGAGTATTAAGAGAAAAAGCAGCAATCATACAAGCTCAGCAGGCCTATCCTGCCTTGGATAAGCACACATTATGTTGGGTAAATACTGGCTGAATGGCCAGGCCCAGAGAGTGGTGGGGAATGGAGTTAAATCCAGTTGGTAACTGGTCACAAGTCTTGTTCCCCAGGGCTCAGGAAAAGCTTGTGGATTGGAAGACTACTCAGCCATTACCATCATGGGCAAATCAGACTTGACTTGAGGAGACAATTTCCACAAGCCTACTAAAGGCTCAGTTTGGGGCAGCATCGTGTCCAGAAGCTGGAACTAACTCTGTTTAACATGGCTGTAGCTCTTTATATCTTCTCACATAAGCCAGCCCTGTAGCCCCCCTTCTACCAAACCTTGCCATGTAAATCCAATACATATGTGAAAATCCATCTGGTCACAGTAAAAAAAAAAAAAAAAACCAACCAAAAACCAAAATCCAACTTGCACCACTAATCAATTGGTTTTCTTCTGAGATCTGATATTTAAAAAGGCCAACAACATATTCAGTGGGAAGGGTAGGAAGAACCCAGACACTAAGTTGAGAATTTTCCAGATATCCTGGAGAGATCATAGAATGGTTTTGGTTGGAAGAGAACTTAAAGATCACCTAGGTCCATCCTTTCTACCATGGGCAGAAATACTGTCTGCTAGACCAGGATTCTCATGGCTCTGTCCAATCTGGCCTTGAACACCTTCAGGGAGGGGGTATCCAGTGTCCCAGCACCCTCACTTCAAAGAATTTCTTCCTAATCTCCATTCTAAATCTCCCCTCTTCCAGCATGAAGCCATTCCCCCTCATTCTATTACTACAAGCCCTCCCCAGTTTTCTTTTAGTCCCTCTTCAGGTACTGAAAGGCCATTCTAAGGTCTACCCAGAGCATTCTCTTCTCCAGGATGAATAGCCCAAACTCTCCCCAGAGGGGAGTTTCTCCAGCCCTCNCACTAAGTTGAGAATTTTCCAGATATCCTGGAGAGATCATAGAATGGTTTTGGTTGGAAGAGAACTTAAAGATCACCTAGGTCCATCCTTTCTACCATGGGCAGAAATACTGTCTGCTAGACCAGGATTCTCATGGCTCTGTCCAATCTGGCCTTGAACACCTTCAGGGAGGGGGTATCCAGTGTCCCAGCACCCTCACTTCAAAGAATTTCTTCCTAATCTCCATTCTAAATCTCCCCTCTTCCAGCATGAAGCCATTCCCCCTCATTCTATTACTACAAGCCCTCCCCAGTTTTCTTTTAGTCCCTCTTCAGGTACTGAAAGGCCATTCTAAGGTCTACCCAGAGCATTCTCTTCTCCAGGATGAATAGCCCAAACTCTCCCCAGAGGGGAGTTTCTCCAGCCCTCTGATCATCTTTGTGGTCTCCTCTGGACCTTTTCCAATAGTTTCATTTTCTTCTTGTGCTGGGGACACTAAAGCTGGATGCACTACTCCAGGTGGGGTCTAATGAGAGCAGAGTAGAGGGGCAGAATCACCTCACATCCTGCTGGCCACAATTGCTTTTGCCTTTTGGGTTGTCAGCAATCTTTGCTGCCTCGTGTTGGCTTTTTCATCAACCAAGATCTCCAAGTCCTTCTCACAGAGATACTGTGTAAGAGTCAGGCAGGACCTCAATGACAACAAACTGAAATAAGTGTATGATGGATCTGGTGCTGGAGATAGTTTACTGGTGTGTGAAAAACTTGGATTTAAGTCCTTCATCTTCCACAAACAGTCTCATGTGGCCTTAGGCAAGTATCTGTCTCTTAGCTGTCCATATGGAGCATGGGAAGAATAACACTTCGCTGCTTCATGCTGGGACACTGAGAATCAATGCATTAAAGGTCAGGCAAGGCAACACTAAGGTCCTCTTGGACCTAAATATAGAGGAGTGGAAATATTAAAGGCAATAAAGTGTTTCCCTGTACCATATTTCCTCTCTGATGTAAGAGTTAGAGCAAGGTTTTAAGCTAACATCTATTCTAGAAGACAGAGCAGAGCAAGGAGGATTTGTGTTGGAGGGATGACACAGAGGGTGGCGACATCAAACAAAAAGGTGTTATTGTCCCAGTGACTTTTCTGCAGACTACAACTCTTAAAAAAATTATTTGGTTGTTGTATCACATGATTAACTGAATGGCAACAAAGAGTAAAACAGCTTAGGACAGGGAAATCATGGAATCATAGACTCATAGACTCAATTGCTTTGGTTGGAAAAGACCTTTCAGATCATTGAGTCCAGCTATTTCCTAACTTTACAAAGCCTGGTGCTGAACCATGTACCAAAAGAGAATGCTAATAAAACATGGGGAAAAGGTCTATAAAATGTCCCCCAGTGGCGATTCCTGAGTGTTGTTCATACGTGAATCAGTGCTAAAAACAAACAAACAAACAACAAACCAAACCAAAACCAAACCAGTTCGTGTTGTGGTTTATTTCTTGGTAATTACTGAAATCTGAGACTTGTGGAGAAGTGGGAGTCAAACTGCCTGAATTTGCTCCCTTATGTTACTTGCAGCAACTAAATACCTTTCTCTCCATCATTTTCTATAGAGTTCTAAATCAGCCATGATGGATCTCTCACAAGAAAAGCTGCAGCTCCAAGTTAAATAGCCATGGACTTTATGGGGAAAGGCACTTCAGAATCATAGACTGGTTTGGGCAGCAAAACAAACACCTATCAGATCATCCACTCCAACCACTCTCTAACCCTGCCAAGTTTGTTGCTAAACCATGTCACCCACCACCACATCTCTGCTTCTTGGAAACACCTCTAGGGATGGGGATTCAACCACCTCCCTGGGTAGCCTGTGCCAGGTTTTGAGAATCCTTTCAATCAACAAGTTTCTTCTAATCTCCAACCTAAACCCCCCTTATTGCAACTTGAGGCCATTCTCTCTCTCTCTCTACTAAGGAGAAGAGACCAACCCTCACCGCACTCCAATCTCCTTTTAGGGAGCTGTAGAGCCAAAAGGCCTACCCTCAGCCTCCTCTTCTCCAGACCAAACAATCTCAGCTCCCTCATCAGCTTCTCATACAACTTGTTGTTGGGGATTGATTCACGTGGACAGCATCTTGTTTTCCCTAGAGACCAAACAACTTGCATGGCTTCATGAGCAGCTAGCCCATGCTTACACCCAAGCATGGGATCATGCCAAGGATGATTTCCATCCTGTTGTATTTAGTTCTACATATTAGCCAAGGAGTTTGCTGCACCAAGGCCCCAAGGGAATTGGCAGCAGAAAGATATTTTTGTTTGAAATCTCAGTTTCCTCACTCCAGGTGGGATCAGCACCAAACTCTGCACTCATCATGCTACAGTAAACAACATAAGCACAAAGCAGAGCTGAAGAAGGAAAAATGCCATGTCAGAAGACAGTATGTAATTTTCTGGTTACAATTAGTGGATACCTGCCTTTCATCAGCTTAGTTATGACTCTGTAAACCCATCTAGGGCTTCTTCTCCAATTACCTTGTGAAAGGTTACGAAAGGCAGCAGAGACATACTCAGGATATTCCTTTATGTATTTGTTAAACAGAAAAAGGAAAATAGCATCAGGTTTTCTTGTAACGAAGTGTAACCACATCAACACAAATCCCCCCTTGTTACAGTAACACCCAAACCATTAGTGCTGCTGTGGTTAGGTAATCATGGAACTGCTGTGGTTAGGTAATCATGGAACCTTTTGGACCAAAAGGGACCGACCTCCAAAAGTCATCTAGTCCAACCCTCCTGCCATGAGCAGGGAGATCCTCTGCTAATCATTGAATCACACAGAATCACAGAATGGTTGGTGGTTGGAAGGGAACTCTAGAGATCACCAAGTCCAACCCACCTGCCAGAGCAGGATTACCTAGAGCAGGTCACATAGAAATACATCCAGGAGGATACTGAATGTCTCCAGAGAAGGAGACTCCACAGCCTCTCTGAGCAGCCTGTTCCAGTGCTCCATCACCCTCACTGTGAAGAATTTCTCCTCATGTAGAGGTGGAACCTCCTGTGTGCTAGCTTGTACACACTCTTCCTTGTCCTGTCAATGGGCATCACTGAAAAGATGCTGTCACCTTCATCTTGACACCCACCATTCAGATATTTATAGATATTGAAATCGTACCCTCTCAAGACTAAATGGTCCCAGTGCTTTCTGACTTCAACACAGTGTCCCCCTGTACTCAGCACTGGTCAGACCACACTTTGAGTCTTCATTTCAGTTTTGGGTCCCTTGCTACACAAAAGACATTAAAGTGCTGGAGCAGGTCCAAAGAATGGCAATGAAGCTTATAAAGGGTTTGGGAAACAGGTCTGGTGAGGTGCAGCTGAGGGTACTGGAAATATTAGTCTGGAGAAGAGGAGGCTGAAGGGATACCCTCTGGCTCTCTACAACTCCTTGAAAGGAGGTTGGGGTGAGGTGGAGGTTGGTCTCTTCTCCTTAGTAAGAAGTGATAGGACAAGAGGAAATGGACTCAAGTTGTACTTGGGGAGGTTTAGGTTTACAGGAAACCTCTTGACTGAGAAGGTTCTCAAAGACTGGAACAGGTTGCCCAGGAAGGTGATAAAATCCTCCTCCCTGGAGGTGTTTTGAAGACACAGAGATGTGGTTTAGCACCAGACTTGGTAGAAGTAGGGAATGGTTGGACTTTGTGTTCTGAAAGGTCTTTTCCAACCAATACTACAATTTTATTTGTG
Source organism: Ramphastos sulfuratus (assembly GCA_013399055.1). Classification (NCBI taxonomy): domain Eukaryota; kingdom Metazoa; phylum Chordata; class Aves; order Piciformes; family Ramphastidae; genus Ramphastos; species Ramphastos sulfuratus. The sequence goes on from WBNM01021074.1 coordinate 15,620, forward strand.
TTTTTTAAGAGAAACTTATAAAATAGCTAAACTAAAACCATACTTCTCCCTAAGAAGTGTATGTCCCAGTGAGCTGAAAAACTGTTGAATATTTTATGCAAATACATTGAATGAGCCAAATATTTTTTGCTCCCTTGTATACTTTTTGTGGTTTTAATTTATAGAAATAATTTTCACATGTTTAATTTAAAGAAATAATTTTCACTGAAATGGAAATTCACCTCAGAATTTCAAACTTTCATTTATTTTAAACAGCAAGGAGGGCCTATTTTCTTTTTTTAAAACATCTTTCAAAGAGTCTTTTTTTTTTTCTTTGAGTGACAGAAAAAGGTACAATTAAAAATCCCACCCACAGCAAATATGGAACAAAAGTTTAAATGCTCATGTTAAGTTCAAGTATCTTTGGATTAGCCCTCGGGGGTTAGGCTCTGCTCTAACTTGCTCCTTTCTAACTCCAGAGTGATTTGAACAGGAGCTCCTTTGTCCTCTGCAAACTTTAGTAAACAAGCTAATTAATCAGTGAACTAAATATGGGCTTTTGTTACTCATTTGTTTTAGTTCAGCCTAAATATGCATACAAGGCGCAAAGCACTGAGCCAGAACAGTTGATGAAAGAGCATCCAGGGAAGTCAGGCTCTGTTTGTGTTTGTGTTCAACAGCAATAATTCAGGAGCATTTCATACCAGAGGCATGCTTATAAACCAGTTGCACAAGCAGAACCAACTTTTGAAATCAACAGGAAGAATGTAAAAAAAAAAAAAAAAAAAATCCATGCTGGTTCAAAGCCTAGAATTAGTGGAAGTTTAAACAGCCCCTGAAAAAAAAAAAATCCTAAATGTTATTGACACATTTCCAAAGTATATTCTGATTTTAGCTAAATCTTCTGAGAAAGAAAGGTTTTGTTGGAAATCTCCCAGTTTCTGCTTCATGCTATGAGTTTATGTTTCTTTTTGTGCTTGGTTTGGGTTGTTTTTTGTGTGTGTGTGTGTGGGGGGGGGGGTGGTTGTTTGTTTGTTTTTTAATGCAATGATTTTAATTTTTTTTTTCTTTTGCACACCGTGGTAACTGGAATAGAAGTGAGCATGTGCTATTAGTCTGGAAGTCAAATCCCCTTTCCTGGCTTCCACTGAAGTAAAAAGACACCTCAGTGGTATGAATTAAAAGGTTGCACATTGGATGGCTCTGATGATTTACAGGAGCAACGGTGGTTAACTGCCAAAGTTTGGTAGAGGCTGAAAGCAAATCTGCATTTCCAGTTCTTTAATGATGGATTTCAGTCAGCCCATGAGGGAGCTCTCAACATTTTCAAAGTACCTGATGGAAAATACCTTTGTTCCCATGAATGGGAGTAGGTTTCCTTTCCTTTTTGGCTTCTCTCCAGCTGTTTTTATTTGCAGCCATTTCAAGTCTGAGTTGTTCCAAGGGCTATGTTGGGTGAGATGCTTGTGTAAGCTCCCTTGAGTTCCTCAGCTGTGGTGGTTTACATGTTTAAAAGCTCCATGGAGCTATCACCTAGGAAATGTACAGTCATTAATAATAGTCCAAGGTGTTGACCTCCCAAGGGTGTTAAGAGAGCTAGTTGATGTAATTGTGAGACCATTCTCCATAATCTTTGAGAGGATGTGGAGATCAGGAGACATCCCTGAAGATCAGAAGAAGGTTAGTGTCACTGCTGTCTACAAGAAGGGTTCCAGGGAGGCTCCAGATATTTACAGAACCATTAACCTCACTTCAATCCTTGGGAGAGTTGTGGAACAAATCCTCCCAGGAGCTGTCACAAGTCAACTGAAGCATGTCATTGGGAGAAGACAACATGGATTCACCAGAGGATTATCAGACCTGGCATATGAACAAACGATGTGGGAACTGGATTTATTCAGCCTTGAGAAGAGAAGGTTTAGGGAAGACTTTGTTACTGTGGACCAGGACGCAAAAAGTGGCTACCAGGAGGATGGAGACTTCCTTCTTGCAAAGAGTCCCATGGAAAAGGCAAGGGGTAATGGGGACAAGTTACTGCAGTGGAGATTCCCACTGGACTGCAGAAGAAAATGTTTCCCCATGAGAACAGCTGGACATTGGAATCATCTCCCAAGGGAAGCAGTGGAGTCCCCTACAATGGGCAGTTTGCAGGCTCAACTTGACAAAGTGCTGGGGCAGCTCATTTTAGCTCTACTATTATCTAAAAAGATTAGACCAGATGATCCTTGGGGTCCCTTCCAACCTAGCATTCTCTATGTATAAATAAATAAAAATCACAATGGCAATCAAAGGAGTGGCTGTTAACTTGACTCAGGGTCTGAAGATGTGTGATGATACTTCAGAAACTTTTCTGTCTGCATGGCGCACACACAAGGGATTTTCCAGGGCATGTGTCAGTCTGTGCATGGAGGAGCTGTCCTTTACAATCACAGAAGCTGGCTATGTTGTTTTGGTTTTGTTTTTTTTTTTTTTTTCGTGTCTATGTTGCACATAATTTGCTGTGCTGGGGTTCCAGCTGTGTCTAATGTCTGATGCCACAGATGCAGCAGATGAAAGCTGAGTTTTGCAAGATGGTTTGCAAAACACACGCGTGCAGAACACAAGCTAGACAGCTAATTGAGCCTCAGCAGGTTCCCTACTCACTTTGAGGGACATTGGGCCTTTAGCAGAACAAAACAGAACTTTAGCAGAAATAGGCATGGTTCCTGGGAGTGCAGTCATAGACTTTTGCTACCAGTACAATTAGAAACCACTTGGGATGATGAAACCAGATTTACAAAAATACAACTGCCAGCCTTCTCCCCTACCATGCAACTGCTGGCTGCTTCCTGCTGTATTAACACATAGTACTTGTGCTGAAGTGAACCACAGTATCACACAGTATAAGCAAGGTTGGAAGAGACCTCAAAGATCATCAAGTCCAACCCATTACCACAGACCTCGAGACTAGACCATGGCACCAAGTGCTACGTCCAGACGTGCCTTGAACACCTCCAAGGACAGTGACTCCACCACCTCCCTGGGCAGCCCATTCCAGTAGCGAATGACTCTCTCGGTGAAGAACTTTCTTCTCACCTCGAGCCTAAACTTCCCCTGGCACAGCTTGAGACTGTGTCCTCTTGTTCTGGTGCTTGTTGCCTGAGAGAAGAAAGCAACCTCCTCCTGGCCACAACCACCCTTCAGGTAGTTGTAGA
>WBNM01021075.1:1093-26331 GCA_013399055.1 Ramphastos sulfuratus
TCCCCTGTACCCCCTCCCGGAGCTCAGCCTCCCCTCCCTCCCCCCTCCAGGAGGCAGGCCTCGTGTACCCCACCCAGGGCTCTAAAGCAGCCAGAACCACACAGTAGAGAGTTCACAGATGACAGGAAAATGCTCTCTTGCTACTGTATTTTCCTTGTCCTCTTTTCTCTGCCTTTATCTGTTCCAGCCTTTGCCTGAGAGTACCACACTGGGCACTTGATAGTCCTCTTGCAGTCCCCAGGAAGCCTCATTCTTGACCAGCAATTGCTTCAGGCTTGACTTCAGCATTTTCTGCTGGGGACCTGAGCTGCTTCAGCCACCTGCAGAGAGGGCTTGGCCTGTGCAGCTTGTGCCTTGGCTTCTTGTGTGGTGCTGAGCTGCTTTGCAGTGCTGCCTGCTCAGCCACCACACCTGCTGCATCCCCAGCTCCTGTCCCTGGGGAGGTCTGCAGAGGCAGGCCAGGTGCTGAGCCTCCATCTCCAGCAGCTTGCTGAGCTGCTGCAGGGCTTCCCTGAGCTGCAGCACAAGTTGGTGTGTCTGGGCTCATCGTTGTGCTGGGCTGGCCTTCAGTCTCCTCTGAGTGCTCTGCAGAGGGCTGGGCCTCACCAAGGGCTTGCAGCTCTGTGGTCCTCACCCTTGTCTGTGGCACAGGCAGAGAGGATGAAGCTGTGGCCTGGTCCTGCATCCTTCTATCTTGCAACTTCTCCTTTGGAGGATGGTCCACAGTGCTGCACAGCACAGCCCCCAGAGCTGCCTGGGCAACAGGGAGGTCAACCCCTGTGTTCTCTTGCACAGTCACCAGCTGCTCAAACTGCCTGGACTTTGCCCAGCAGTACCTCTTGTGGCTGACTTCATTCCCCATGACCAAGATGTGCAGCAGCACTCCTGCCAGCAGCCTTCTCCAGGGACCCTTGAGGCTTTGGGATCAGGAATGACTTGGGCACAAACAGAGCCTTTACTTGGAAGCAAAGACAAAGCCAAGTGTCCCACTTGTCACTGAGCTGAGAGACCACTCCTGGGCCAATTCTCACACCTGCAAGAGAGGAACAAACTCATTAGGACTCACAGCCTAGCCCTGAGGCTGCACATCTGCAGTTTCCTGAGGAGCATTTAGACAAGGAAGAGCTCCAAACTTCAGGTGGAAATTTCTCTCTCCTTCCCCAGCCTGTCTCTAAGCTTCCAAATGTGGATTCCTTGCTGCCTGCAAGGAGCACAGGCAGCAATAGGACTTTGGGTCCCCCTCCTGTGACTGAGCACTGCTACCATCTCCTCTTTATGTTGGCCATAAATTGCAGATCAGGTTCACACTTCAGATTCACATTATCACAGTCACAGTATAGCAAGGTTGGAAGAGACCTCAAAGATCATCAAGTCCAACCCATTACCACAGACCTCAAGACTACACCATGGCACCAAGTGCCACGTCCAAACGTGCCTTGAACACCTCCAGGGACGGTGACTCCACCACCTCCCTGGGCAGCCCATTCCAGTGGGGAATGACTCTCTCAGTGAAGAACTTTCTCCTCACCTCCAGCCTAAACTTCCCCTGGCACAGCTTGAGACTGTGTCCTCTTGTTCTGGTGCTGGTTGCCTGAGAGAAGAAAGCAACCTCCTGCTGGCCACAACCACCCTTCAGGTAGTTGTAGACAGCAAGAAGGTCTCCCCTGAGCCTCCTCTTCACCAGGCTAAACAATCCCAGCTCCCTCAGCCTCTCCTCATAGGGCTTGTGCTCGAGGCCTCTCACCAGCCTCGTTGCCCTTCTCTGGACACGCTCAAGCACCTCAATGTCCTTCTTAAATTGAGGGGCCCAGAACTGGACACAGTACTCAAGGTGTGGCCTAACCAGTGCAGAGTACAGGGGGAGAATGACCTCCCTGCTCCTGCTGGCCACACTATTCCTGATGCAGGCCAGGATGCCATTGGCCTTCTTGGCCACCTGGGCACACTGCTGGCTCATGTTTAGGTGGGTGTCAATCAGCACCCCCAGATCCCTTTCTGTTTGGCTGCTCTCCAGCCACTCTGACCCCAGCCTGTAGCTCTGCATGGGGTTGTTGTGGCCAAAGTGCAGCCCCCAGCACTTGGATTTGCTGAAAGCCATCCCCTTGGACTCTGCCCATCTGTCCAGGTGCTCGAGGTCCTGCTGCAGAGCCCTTCTGCCCTCCAACCCACCAACATCTGCCCCCAGCTTGGTGTCATCTGCACACTTGCTGATGACTGTCTCAATGCCCTCATCCAGATCATCAATGAAGATGTTAAAGAGGATGGGGCCCAGTACTGATCCCTGGGGGATCAGTCATTGCAAGAGTCAGCTGAGCAAACCTTGCAGGATTTATTGGGTTCAAGTCAGCCTCAGTTCAAGGAACAGCTTTTTGAGATCACTAAGAGCATGCAGGAAGCCACTGCCTCATCATGACTCTCAGCCAATGCTGCACTTCACAGTTATTAGTTTATATTACCCAAGTAAATACTATTTAGGTCTCCTCTTATTTCCCAGATCATTTATTAATTGTAGAAAGGAGCTCATGTTTTGCCAAGGCAGCTTTTCATGGGCCTGGTAGAGCATGGAAGGGAAAAGAAAGGAAAATCTCTCCTTATTGAGATGAGGAGGATGTGGATTTCAGGCCCTTAGGTTGTTCTTTTATCAGTCACTGAGTCAGTTTTTAGGCAGCACAGAAATGCTCTCACTTCAAACTCAAATAAGATCAAGGGGTAGTATATTTTGAATGCAGAGGGAAAAAGAAAAATATTACCTTAAATTATAGGTTCCTAAATTCATTCAGATTAGAAAAGACCTTTGAGATCATCAGGTCCAACCATGAACCCTGCTCTGACAAGTTCATCACTAAACCATACCCCTAAGGGCCACATCTAAATACCTTTTAAACAGCTCCAAGGATGGGGACTCCACCACCTCCCTGGGCAGCCTGTGGCAATCTCTAACCACTGGTGCAGTGGAGAAAAAAAAAGCCTAATGTCCAGCCTAAGCCTCCCTTGGTGCAGCTGGAGGCTGTTCCCTCTTGTTCTGCCCCCTGTCAGCACCCACCTCTCTAATGCAGTCACAGAATGGTTTAGGTTGGAAGGGACCTCAAAGCTCAGCCAGTTCCAACCCCCTGCCATAGGCAGGGACACCTCCCACTAGCACAGGTCACTCAAGGTCTCATCCAACCTGGCCCTGAACACTTCCAGGGAGGGAGCAACCACAACCTCCTTGGGCAACCTGTGCCAGTGTCTCACACCCTCACTCCTTCCTACCACCCAGTTTCAACCTCCCCTCTGCCACTTCAAACCCATTCCTCCTCCTCCTGGCATTCCCAGACCTTGTCAGCAGTCCCTCTCCAGCCCTCCTGGAGCCCCCTTCAGACCCTGCAAGGCCACTCCAAGCTCTCCTGGAAGCCTTCTCCTCTCCAGGATGCACAGCCCCAACTCTCTCAGCCTGTCCTCACAGCAGAGCTGCTGCAGCCCTCTCAGCATCTTGGTGGCCTCCTCTGCACTGACTCCAACACTTCCATGTCCTTCCTGTGCTGGGGGCTCCAGAACTGCACCCGGGACTGCAGCTGGGGTCTGAGGAGAGCAGAGCCAAGGGGCACAATCCCCTCCCTTGCCCTGCTGGCCACACTAATGTTGTTCTTTCATGAAATTGCAGAGGGCAATGAGGTCTCCCTTCAGCCTCCTCTTCTTCAGAATAAACATTCTGAGTTCCTCCAACTGCTGCTTTTAATGGTTTGGACTGGAAGGGATCTCCTTGCATTGGAAGGAGGGAGGACTGGAAGGGAAGCTCATGCAGTTCCAATCCCCTTGCCATGGGCAGGGACACCTCCCACCAGCACAGGTTGCTCAATGGTTTCATCCAACCTGGCTTTGAACACCTCCAGGGAGGGGGCATCCACAGCCTCCCTGGGCAACCTGTGCCAGGGTCTCCACATGCTCACAAACTTTTTACCTCTTCTCCAGTCTAAGAAATAATTTCCTGTCCAGAATTAAACAATGTAAGCACTTTGCAGAGAAGGAACAGGAGAAAACTGTGCCAAAAAAAGAGGAAAAAAGGGACACTTCCCACTCCCTCCCCCCCCAAGACTGTTAATTTGCTTTGCAATCTGTGTCAGACAGGTTAGTTGTCATTGCTAGAAAGAGGCAAACAATCTAAACTCATAATTAAACAGCAGCAGAAGTGGCCTACTTCTAGGAGAGAAGCTACAAAGTAAACATCACTTAAACCCTTCTCAGCATCACAGCTTTCCAACCTCTTATTTCTTACTCCTGGTGCTGAGGCATTGCTCTTCAGTAGGGTAGCCAGGGACACCAAATCCCATCTCCCCACACCTCCCAGACCATTAGTGCCCTTAAAGGGCTGCTCCACTACAAATCTTGGGCCCCCTTTTACCATAGCTAAGCATTTCAAGCCAAAACAGAGCTACCACACAACAGGATTTGATTACAGAGGCTGCTGCAGAAAGCTGAACCATTGTGGTGTAGGGCATGAGGAAGCACAGGGAAAAAGAAGAGCAGAGCTATAATTTAAGGATTACAGATTTTAAAGTGAAGCTAATGGCTCCAGAGCAGTTTTGCTGCACTGTTTGAGCTGCTTTTATGGGTGAGGATCTGTAAAGATGTGGATTCCATGCAGGTTAGGTACCCACTTCTAAGACTGCATGAGCTTAATCACTTCAAACTACAGAGCTATGGGAACAGAAGAGCAGGAAAGAGTAACTCAGCCATCCCTGCTGGGGGGAAACCCCAAACACAAAGATACTCTATGGTTCAAAAGCTGGGAATGAAAGAATCACAGAAATATTCAGGCTGGAAAAGCCTCTCAGGACCACCAAGCCCAACCCATATCCCTGCTTTGCAAGGTGCACCCCAAGCACCACATCCAAACGACCTTTAAACACCTTCAGCGCTGGGGACTCCACCACCTCCCTGGGCAGCTCATTCCACTCCCTGACCACTCTTGCTGGGAAAAAAATTCTTCCTAATATCCAGTCTAAACCTGCCCAGTGGCAGCTTGAGGCTGTTCCTTCTTGTTCTGTCACTAATTCCCTGTGAGCAGAGCCCAGAGCTTCACAACCTCCTTTCAGGTATCTGCAGACAGCAATGAGCTTTGCCCTCAACCTCCTGTTTCGCACTAACCATCCCCAGCTCCTTCAGTCTCTCCTCATCAGATTTACTCTCCAGGCCCTTCCTCAGCTCCCTTGCCCTCCTCTGNCCCCGGGCCCGCCCACACACCCCGGGCCCGCCCACACACCCCGGGCCCGCCCGGCACCCTGCTGGCTCATACTCCAGCCCCCAGGTCCCTTTCTGCCAGCAGCTCTCCAGCCACACTGCCCCAAGCCTGCAGCATTGCTTGGAGTTGTTGTGCCCCAAGTGCAGGAGCTGCCATTTGGCCTTGTTGAAGCTCACCCCATTAACATTGGCCACGGATCCAATCTATCCAAGTCCCTCTGTAGAGCCTCCCTACTCTCAGGGTGATCATCACTGCTTACAAATAAACAGGACAGCTTACAAATAAATTAATGCTCTGTCAGGTTGTCTTTTAAGGGTAAGCAAATTGCTGTACCAACAGCAAAGATTTTGTGTAAATGAGCAGAGGAAGGGAAATGTTTCATGGGAATTTGGTAGGGCAGCATAATGCTAGGAGAGGAAAATAATAGTTTATCCTCTGCTACACTTAGATGTTGTCATCTACTACAGAAAGTGGTTCAAAATATGGCAATTGGCAGATTTGCTGTCTCTGGAGAGGTTTATATTTTTAGAGAAGGGCATAAAGATGTAGATATTCCTTATCCTTAGCACAAATACACCAGTAATTTTTTTTATTTTTTTTTTTATAGATAGCAAAATTGTTTCCTCGTCCTCATTTGGCCATTTCACAGTGTGGTTGCCTCTTTGCTTTGCTGTTAGCTCCACACTCTTGCCACCAGCAGAATTTTGTTCACAGGCTAACAAAAAAAAAAAAAAACAACCCAACCCAAAAAGCCTAACTATAGCTTTGCTGAAACCCAAAGGTGGTAGACCTATCTCGTTAGAGAAGTCAAACAAAACCCCAAACCAGACAGCAAACATCCTCCTTCCCAAGAGAAAAAACCACCAAACACCCCCAGCTAAGCCACAGTGCCCATACCTACATCCAGATGAGCTTCCAGAAGAACCCCCAGGGGCACATCCCCTAAGCAGCTCCCAGCACACAGCTTGGGAGGGAGCAAATGGACCTTAAATAGGGCAGGTAAGTAACACTGAATTGCTTCCTACCCCACCCCAGGGATTGAATTGTTGTTCCCATCAAGACAAGTGTGGCCAGCAGGGCTAGGGAGGTTCTGCTCCCCCTCTGTTCTGCCCTGCTGAGACTACATCCTGGAGTGTTTGTGTCCAGGCTCCCCGCTCCAAGAGGCAAATAAAACTGCTGGAGTGTGTCCAAGGGAGGCCATGAGGATGCTAAAGGGAGTGGAAGATCTGTGTGAGGAGGGAAGGCTGAGAGCCCTGGGGCTGGTTAGCCTGGAGAAGAGAAGGCTGAGAGGGGATTTTATGAATGTTTGCAGATATCTGAAGGGTGGGGGGCAGGAAGCAGGAGCCAGGCTCTTGGCAGTGGTGTTCTGTGGTAGGACGAGGAGCAATGGGCACAGACTGGAGCCCAGAAGGTTCCACCTCCACTTGAGAGAAACTTCTTTGCTGTGAGGGTGATGGAGCCCTGGAGCAGGCTGCCAGAGAGGTTGTGGAGTCTCCTTCTTTAGAGACCCCAAGCCTCACCTGGATGTGTTCCTGTGTGACCTGCCCTAGGTAATCCTGCTCTGGACTCGATGACCTCTGGAGGTCCCTTCCAGCCTCTACCATTCTATGGTCCTGTGCCTTGCAGTCTCACCACAAGAATCCTTGTCTGAGCAACAGCCACACAACAGGCATTAGGAAAAGCATCTCACAGCTTAGGGTTACCCTTAGGATCCCCAGGCACAGTGCAGCTTCCTCACGTGCAGGAACAGCAGATCTCAGGTGCTTCTCACCTGCTGTGAGGTGCTGCTGGCTGCATGCATTCAGCAGAGAAAGAGGCAGAGCTGGTTGAGAGTTTGTTACTGTGTCCAGCTCTGGGCCTCTCCATTCAAGAGAGATGTTGAGGTGCTGGAAGGTGCCCAGAGAAGGGCAGCAAGGCTGGGGAGGGGCCTGGAGCACAGCCCTGTGAGGAGAGGCTGAGGGAGCTGGGGGTGTGTAGCCTGCAGAAGAAGAGGCTCAGGGCAGACCTCATTGCTCTCTGCAGCTACCTGAAGGGAGGTTGGAGCGAGGTTGATATTGGCCTCTTCTCCCAAATAACTAATGCTAGGATGAGAGGAAATGGCCTCAAGCTGTGCCAGGGGAGGTTTAGTTTGGAGATTAGGAAAAAATTAATTGCAGGAGTGGTCAGAGATTGGCATGGGCTGCCCAGGGAGGTGGTGGAGTGCCCATCCCTGGAGGTGTTTCAGAGGAGGCTGCATGAGGCACTCAGTGCCAGGTTTAGTTCATCAGAAGGTGTTAGGTGCTAGGTTGGGCTCCATGATCTCAGAGGTCTTTTCCAAGCTGATGAATTCTGTGTTTCTGTGATTCTCTCTGGTTGAAGAGTCCTTTCTGGCAGGAAGGGACTTTTGACAGCCTTCTGCTTCAACCCTTCCCTAACTGGCAGATTTTGTGCCTCTAAATCCAGGCTGCTCACAGGTTATGGAGAAATGCACAAGGAAACAAGCAAAATGTTTTGTTTCTGCAAGCCAGGAAGGGACACAGCACAGAAAATGATACAAAAATGTTTTGTATTGATGAAAAATATTGATCAGGAGCTGCAGCCTTGGATGAGGGAAGCATTTATGTCTTGCCCAGCTGCTCTCAGCACTTCTCACTCAGCTATATAAGCACTTTAAACAGCCTGGCTTGGATCAGCAATGCTGTGGCCAGCAGGAGCAGGGCAGGTATTGTCCCTCTCTACTCAGCATGTGGAATCCTGGGTTCAGGTTTGGGCTCCTCACTGCAAGAAGGACATTGAGGGGCTGGAGCAGGTCCAGAGAAGGGCAAGAAAGGTGGGGAAGGGTCTGGAGAAGAGAGCTGGGGAGGAGCAGCTGAGGGAGCTGGGGGTGTTGAGCCTGGAGCAGAGGATGCTGAGAGGAGACCTCATTGCTCTCTGCAGCTCCCTGAGAGGAGGCTGCAGTGAGGTGGGGGTTGGGCTCTGCTCCCCAGTGCTCTGCAGCCAGCACCAGAGAGAGCTTTGCCCCATGCTGTCTGAAATGCTTCCCCAAGCTGGGTGACCTATGAGGAGCACCTGAGGGAGCCAGGGGTGCCCAGGCTGGAGAAGAAGAGGCTGAGGGGAGACCTCATTGCTGTCTACAACTTCCTAAAGGAGGTTGCAGTGAGGTGGAGGTTGGGCTCTTCTCACATGCAACAAGAGGGAAGAGCCTGAAAGTGCACCAGTTGGAGATGAGGAACAATTTCTTTGCTGCAAGAGTGGTCAGGGCTTGGCACAGGCTGCCCAGGGAGGTGGTGGAGTCCCCATGCCTGGAGGTGCTCAGGAAGTGAGTAGATGTGGCACTATTTGCCTCAGCTTTTCTATGTCCTACCCACTACAAAAGGCCTAACTGGTCACCCTCTGTCTTTATTTGGAAACTCCAAACACACAGGAGGCTTCTCCACTGTCTTTTGAAGAAGCAACCTGACTCACTGTCTGTCCTCAAGTCAATCCAGATCATGGGAATCAGAGTTGCTTATGCCCAAAGAGGTAGCAGCAGCAGTGGTCCAGCAGCCTGTGTAACACTGAATGACCTGAAATTGTGCCAGGGGAGGGTTAGGTTGGAGAGGAGGAACAATTTGTTTTCTGCAAGAGTGGTCAGGGCTTGGCACAGGCTGCCCAGGGAGGTGATGGAGTCCCCATCCCTGGAGGGCTTTAAAAGCTGTATGGATGTGGTGCTGAGGGAGGTGGTTGGAATGGCAGTGGCTTAGCAGCAGTGATGGGGTTGTGAGCTCTGGGTGAATGATTGGACTGGATGAGCTCAAAGGTCTCTTCCAAGCTCAACAGTTCTATCATTCTATGCTAAGATGGTGAGGACTTGTCACAGAGTGCTCCAAGAGGAGCAGAAATAAACCATGGAGTCCCTTCCAGCACAGGCAGAGAGCAGATGCAGGTCTCCTAAACATTCCAGGTGCAGCCAGGTTGTATTTCCAACGAAAGAAAGCTTCATTCCTAAAAGCTTCAAGAGTCTCAGCATCAGGAGCTGAGGTCTTCACGGAGCCCAAACTGGCATTGCACTATTGCCACACCACCCAGAGGGCAGCTGGGTGCACTGCTGGTGCCACTTGGTGCTTCTTTGGAGTGATAAAATCGATTTACTGGCCCAAAATGTTGCTGCTTATCATCTCAAGAGGGCAGCCCAGAGCCTGGCAACAGAGCTGAGTTATCTTCACACCACTGCAGCACTGCTGAGTTCTTACCTATTTTAATCATAGAATGGGAAGGTTGGAAGGGACCTCAAGGATCAGCCAGTTCCAACCCCCCTGCCATAGGCAGGGACCCCTCCCACTAGCCCAGGTCACTCAGGGCCTCATCCAACCTGGCCTTGACCCCCTCCAGGGAGGGAGCAGCCACAACCTCCCTGGGCAACCTGTGCCAGTGTCTCACCACCCTCACTGCAAACAACTTCCTCCTAACATCCAGTTTCAATCTCCCCTCTGACACTTCAAACCCATTGCCCCTTGTCCTGGCATTGCAAGACCTTGTCAATAGTCCCTCCCCAGCCTTCCTGTAGGCCCCCTTTAGATACTGGAAGGCTACTATAAGTTGTCCTGGAAGCCTTCTCTTCTCCAGGCTGCAGAGCCCCACCTCTCTCAGCCTGTCCTCATAGGAGAGCTGCTCCAGCCCTCTGAAACAGGTGAGACCCCCTCAGCGACAGTTTGGTGCCAACAGGCAGAGCCACAGGTGGTTTGTGGATGAGCTGTGCTAGCTGCTGCTCTGGTTCTGCTGTTAGAGGATGCTCTTACCCTCTTTTAAAGGGAAAAAGGAGCAGTTTAAAAGCATTGAAGTGTAGGATTCTGCAGCCAGGCCATGGCAATCCCAAGCACAAATGGAGGCTGGAAGAGGAGAGGCTTGAGAGCAGCCTTGAGGAGAAGGGCTTGAGGGTGTCAGCTGGTGCCAAAGTGCTCAGGACCAGCACTGGTGGCTGGCAGCCCAGAGGCAGCTGTGTGCTGGCTGCAGGCAGAGCAGCAGCACAGGGAGGGGACTCTGCCCCTCTGCTCAGACCTCACCTACAGCATTGCCTCCAGCTCTGGGGAACCCATCACAAGGAGGACCTGGAGCTGCTGGAGAGGGGCCAGAGGAGGCCACCAAGATGCTCAGAGAGCTGGAGAAGCTCTGCTGTGGGGACAGGCTGGGAGACTTGGGGCTGTGCAGCCTGGAGAAGAGAAGGCTGCAGGGAGAGCTCAGAGCAGCCTTGCAATGCCTGAAGGGGCTGCAGGAGAGCTGAGGAGGGACTTTGGACAAGGTCTGGGAGTGACAGAAGAAAGGAGAATGGATTTGAGCTGGGAGAGGGGAGAGTGAGAGTGGAGATGAGGAAGAAATTGTTTAGAGTGAGGGTGGGAAGAGACTGGCACAGGTTGCCCAGGGAGGTTGTGGCTGCTCCCTCCCTGGAGGTGTTCAAGGCCAGGTTGGAGGAGGCCTTGAGCAACCTGTGCTGGTGGGAGGTGTCCCTGGACATGGCAGGGGCTTGGGACTGGATCAGCTTTAAGGTCCCACAGCTGGCCCCAGCACTGCAGCTGAGGTCTCCCCAGAGCAGAGGGGCAGAATCCCCTCTCTGAACCTGCTGGCCAAGCTGCTTTTGATTTTGAACGTGCTTGGCAATTAACTGTGGTTGCTGTTCTGAACATCTGAGCCAGAGGCAGGAGGAGGCACAGATGCTCTCCTTGCTCTTTCCCAGCATAGTTCCTTTTCCCAGGATTTCCTCAGGCCTCCTGGCATTGCTGAGGAGTCTGCCCACCCATGAATTGTTCAATCTGAATTCTGTGTGAGGATGGCAGAGGGATTCTTCCAGCCTAAACAACAGCAGCAGCTTTGTTAGAGGCAGCCAAACCTGGGGCAGCTTGTCAACACCACCAGCTGATGTAGTTGCCTTCTGGATTGTGTATAAGAGCCAAGGGCAAGGAACATGCTCTGTGCTGAAGTGCTGGGGAAGGAGACATCTCCACCAGAGAACAGATTCCATTCAGATTTGGTCAGAGAGGAAAGCAGATGAAGGAGGTCTGGCTTAAGTTGATAGGCTGCAGCCTGGGCCTTGGATTCAAAGGAAATCATTTTAAGGGCAAATTATCTTCCTGGTGTGCTTAGTCACATCAAGGTAGTAAAAGCAATGAGCCCTTAAAGAGATGCACAGCTACCCAAATGCTCATATCCTGACTCCACAGAAGCACAGAATTAACCAGGTTGGGAAAGACCTCTTGGATCATCCACCCCAACCTATCCCCTAACACCTTCTGATGAACTAACCCCTGGCACTAAGTGCCTCATGCAGCCTCCTCTTGAACACCTCCAGGGATGGGCACTCCACCACCTCCCTGGGCAGCCCATCCCAATGCCAGTCTCTCTCTTGCTGCCAAGAACTTCTTCCTAACATCCAACCTGAGCCTGCCCTGGCACAGCTTGAGGCTGTGTCCTCTTGTTCTGTCCCTGGGTGCCTGGCAGCAGAGCCCAACCCCAGCTGGCCACAACCTCCCTTCAGGTAGCTGCAGAGAGCAATGAGGTCTGCCCTGAGCCTCCTCTTGTGCAGGCTGCACGCCCCCAGCTCCCTCAGCCTCTCCTCACAGGGCTGTGCTCCAGGCCCCTCCCCAGCCTTGCTGCCCTTCTCTGGGCACCTTCCAGCACCTCAACATCTCTCTTAAATTGAGGGGCCCAGAACTGGACACAGCACTCAAGGTGCTGTGCTGAGCACAGGGGCACAATAACCTCCCTGCTCCTGATCCAGCCTAGGATGCCATTGGCTCTGCTGCCCACCTGGGCTCACTGCTGCCTCATCTTCAGCTACTCCCAACCAGCACCCCCAGGTCCCTCTCTGCCTGGGGCTGCTCTCCAGCCACTCTGTCAACAACCTCATGCAGTGCTACAGGCTGAGGTGGCCAAAGTGCAGAACTTGGCACTTGGACTTGTTACAACTCCTGGCACTGCACTGTGCCCATCTGTCCAGGTCCCTCTGCCTCTATTTTTCCCCTTCCTCCTGTGCACACTGTTAGGATAAGCAGCATGCAAGAACACAATGGGAAATGGCCTCCTTTGGGAAAGTTTTAGTCCCTGCTGCACTGTAGTTCCCCACCTGTCTAGTAAGAGTCATTATTTGACTTCTAAATCCTCATAAGCTCTAACAGAACAATTGGTTGTGATACAGGACAGGTTGTAAAACCTTTTGGTTGAAAGAGAGGGGCAGGAATTAGGCTGTGTTGTGTCCCTGGTTCCCTTCAGCAGTACATTCAGGGACAGCTGCACAACTCCTCAGGTTTGACAGAGGTCTCCTTTCAGAAGCTGTGTAGAGAGCAGCATTGGGTATGTGGTGGCCTGAAACATGCTAATACTTGCAGCAAAGGAGCTGAATGGAATCATTAGGATGAGGAAAGACCTCCAAGATCATCAGGTCCAACACCTCCATGGCCACCAAACCATATCCCAAAGTGCCACTTCTCATTTCTTGAGCACCTCAAGTGTGAAAGTAGGATTGAGTTCCAAAGCCAGGCTCCAAATTGTCACCTGCTCAAAGCTAGAGCTAGCCAGGGCCCAATCCTCTGGAAGATCATTAAGGTCCAACCAGCAACCCAACCCCACCATGGCCACCAAACCCTGTCCCACAGTGCCATGNCACACACGTTCACCAAACCCTTCACCACTTTTATTGCTCCATAACTGAAGCTTCCCTTGCTGATCCCAACTTGGAGCCAGCTACTTCTGCAGGCCTCCTGTCTGAGCCAGCCCAACCCCACTCAGCAAGCACAAAGCATAGAGCAGGTAGCCATTCACAGAGCAACATTTGCTGGTAGCAAGTGGTAAAATGCACACATTTATTGATTCCAATTGCAACACAGAGTTCCCAAACCACAGAGCATCCCCTCAGCAGTGACAGAGTGGGGTGTGCAGACAAGTGTCATGGATACATCTGGGTTCTGCTGGCAGAGAAGTGCAGTCACACACAGGAAGGTAAGGACAAAGTGCATGGCTAGAGCCAGGGGGTGTGTGCAGGTGGAGAAAGTAAAAAAGGAAAAAAATCACCTTTCTGATGCACTTTTTGCACTGAGAGGCACAGCCCATCCCCCAAGAGAGGTCAGTGCCACTTGAAGGCAATGCAGCAGCTTTAAGCTTAGCAGCACTTCTCACAGCAGCCCCTCCCAACACCCTGAGTCCTTCAGAGCACAGGCACCTGTTGGCATCTTAGTCCCTTACAGGAGGGCTGCAGCAGGTTCATCACATGGCTGCAGGCAAACCACCAAACTGCTCCCTGGGTGCTGCTCCAGATTTCCTGTACTCCTTCAGAGTTCCCCTGCTGTGCCCCCGTTGCTAGCTTTGATCCCCTCCTCACCCTGCAGAGCAGCCTGGGTTCCTGCCAGGCAGCCTGGGCCTTCCTCTGGTGCCTGCTCATCATCACAGACCTCTGCCATGTCTTCAGCTTGCTCCAGGTCAGAAGCATTTTCTCCCAGATCTCCAGGAGTGGGGACCTTTGTATCTTCTTCCAGCTGGAGATCAGGGGGGGCTTTGGTAACAAAGCATTCTTGCTCTTCTGCAGGTCTCTGCCCATCTATAGTGCCCTCTCTTGTCTCTGTAGTCTTCAAAGGCAGGTCTGACTCCTCCGTGGTGCACAAAGCAGCTGAAGAGTCAACTGCCTTCTGCACAGCTGCTTCCTGCTGTGTGTCCCCAACAGGAGCTTCCTCTGAACCCCACACAACCCCAGCCTCTTGCTCTGCTCCAGCCAGCAGCTCAGCCTCTGCTCTAGCTGACTCAAGCTCGCCAGGTCCACCCTGGACTTCTGCAGACACATGGACTTCAGCCTTCACCATGGTCTGGGGAAGTGCTGCCAGCTGCTTGGTACAGCTGCCAGCAGGATGCACAACACCTTCAGTCTCACTGTTCTCTTGTGGGCTTCTCCTAGCAGGCTGAGCTTCTTGTCTTTGTTCAGTGAGTTCCTGATGCTGCACCACCTCTGTGCCAGCTTTGGCTTCTGGCTCCTCTGGCACCTCAACATCTTGCACTCCTCCGGCAGTCCTGGAGGGCAAAGCCTCAGCATGCTGTGCCCACGGAGATGCAGCCTGCTCACCTGCCTCCTGTTCAGTTTGGGCAACACATTCACTCCCAGGAGTGGCCAACACCACTTTTGTAGCAGCAGGTTCAGGGCCCTTTGGAGTCCTTCCTATCCGTGCTGAATAAAAATGGTTCTCCCCAGTCCACGTTGATGCATCACAGAACATGCGGACAGTCCTTGATGCCTTCTGCCCTTTGGCCTTGTGGAAGGTGACCCTCTTAGGAAGCACACAGGACCTCTTGTTCTTGCCAAAAATGCCTCCCATGGCCAGAGATGAAAGGACCAACTTGACTGGCTCCTTGTTTCCTTCTGGAGAGGCTGCCAAGCTGCAGGCTACTAGTTGCAGGCTGCCCAAGGAGGAGCAGGGAGCTCTGTCTCTTAAGGAAGTGGTTTCACACCTACAAGAAATGGATATGTATTAGTCCATATCCCTTTGGAGGCATCTCCCACCCAGTTCTCACCTTGCAGTAGCTGCAGAGCATTGAACCTCTGCATGGATGGGGCCTCAGCCACATCCCTGGGTGACCTGTTCCAGCATTTCACCACCTTCATTGTGCAGAACTTCCTCCTGATGCTCATCTAAACCTCCCCTGCTCCACTTCCAGACCATTGCCTCTCATCCTGTCACTCCAAGCCCTTTTAAATAGTCCCTTCCCATTCTTCCTATAGGTCACCTTCAGGTACTGTAAGGCTACTCTAAAGTCTCCCTGGAGCCTTAGAATCACAGAATCAGTCAGGGTTGGAAGGGACTAAAGATCAGCCAGTCCCAACCTCCCTGCCATGGGCAGGGACACCTCACACTAGATCAACCTGGCCACAGCCTCATCCAGCCTGGCCTTAAACACCTCCAGGGATGAGGCTTCCACCACCTCCCTGGCAACCCCTTCCAGGCTCTCACCACCCTCATGCTGAACAACTTCTCCCTAACATCCAATCTGACTCTCCCCATTTCCAGCTTTGTTCCATTCCCCCCAGTCCTATCACTCCCTGGCAGCCTAAGAAGTCCCTCCTCAGCTTCCTTGTAGCCCCCTTAGAGACAACAGAAATGACTCAAACACCAGGGGAACTGCACAAGAAGGGGCAGGGGGAGGCACAGAGACCTTTTAAGAAACAAGTGGAACAGAGGCTACCTGCCAGTCAAACCCAACCACCCTGCACAGCACTTAGAGACTGAGGAGCCAAGCAGACACTGCTGCTTGGCATTTCAGAGCCAAGGGCATCCCATGATGCTACAGGCTTGCATAGCGAAGCTGCCAAGGTTTTAGGCTTTGGTCACTCCAGCCAAGGAAGTGCTTTGACTACCAGGAGTAGGTGGTGGCAGGAGGGAAGAGAAGCAAGGCAGGGAAAAGAAAGAGATATAGGAGTCTAAAACTCAGAAGACACAGTGCAGCTTATTCCTTGATAAGGCTATTAAGAGGAGACTGCAAGAGGCACAAATCAAAACAGAAAAGAACATCTCCCAGCACTAAAAGCAACCCTCAAGAACCAAGAAACCAAACCAGAAAGGAACATCTTCCAGCTCTAAAAGCAGCCCTCGAGAACCAAGAGACCAAACCAGAAAGGAACATCTCCCAGCTCTAAAAGCAACCCCCAAGAACCAAGCCACCAAAAGACCATCTCCCAGCTCTAAAAGCAGCCCTCAAGAACCAAGCCACCAAAAGACCATCTCCCAGCTCTAAAAGCAACCCTCAAGAACCAAGCTACCAAAAGAACATCTCCCAGCTCTAAAAGCAACCCTCAAGAACCAAGCCAGAAGGTCCTAAACAAGGTCTGCTTTAATCACTTCCATCACTTGACAGCAGAGCTGCTTGTGCCCAAAGAGACCCAGTGCTAATGACTTGAAACAAGGAACCAAGGACATAAAAATGAAACAGAAGCCAGCAAATAGAGCACAGACAGACCACAACCACCCCTCACCCAGAGAGCCACATCCTCACCTTACCAGCACAGCTCCACAGCCCCACAAAACACAGCACACCTGAAAGCAGAGTCTCCCTGGCTGGTGTTAAATAGCAGGAGGGAGTCACGCACAATCTCTTCCCCCTTTGGCCCCCAGCTTTGGTTCCAGCAGGCTGTTTGGTTCCCCTACAGTGCATCTTTTTGTTTGTCAGGGCTGGAAGGGACCCCAAGGATCATCCAGCTCCAACCCCCCTGCTATGGGCAGGGACACCTCAGACTAGATCACATTGCTCAGAGTCACATCCAGCCTGGCCTTAAACACCTTCAGGGATGAGATTTCCACCACCTCCCTGGGCAACCTGTGCCAGGGTCTCACCACCTTCATGGGGAAGAACTTCCTCCTAACATCCAAGCCATTTCCCAGCCATTGGCTGTGCTTCCTAAGTGCAGTTGATGCATGATTAACTTGGTTGTGGCCATTTGATAACTGGCCTGGACTCCTTAAAATAAAGCTAAAGCTTTCATACAGGGCAGGCAGGGACAAGGAGAAGTGACCACTGCTGAGAACTTGTGATGCCAAGCAGCAGAATGACAGCTGCTGAACTGCAGGCTGGCTGTGAACAGGCCTTTCATTTACAGATAATGCTATGGAAGTTGGAGTCTCCTGCATTATTTTATACTGAGCAGTTAGGGGTGAAAAATGATCCCCCTTTTGTGCTGTCTTCAGCTGCCTGAATCGTGCAATTAGCTGTTTTACAGTGGCTGCAGATGATGCTAAATGCTTCCAGCCACAGCTGATCACTCTCTGTTGGTGCTGCCCTGCTTCTGTTTACTGACTGGGAGTGAGTTGTAACCTCAAAGAGGGCACATGGGCAAAACACAAAAGCAAACAGCCATTAAAAGCCAAACTAAGCCCAGAGACATGAGTGTAAAGGCAGGTCCTAAAAAGCCACTGCCAGTCCAAATGGGTCTGAACAGAACCCAACAAGATCAAAAGAGCTTCTTTTATTTTACAATAAAGCCCTCAAATCTCCATCTGTGATGCCAGATCTGGCTCAGCATCCTATGCTTTGCCTTGCTGCTCTCATGTCCTGAATGCACAGAAAGAGCTTTTGGCCAGGTAATTCCAGGTCTGCAGGCAGGTTTGGGACCACCACACCACAGCATCCAGGTCTTGCCTTTGAGTGCAGTGCAGTGCAGTGCAGTGCAGCATCTGTTCTGCACAATAATAAGCAAAGCCTCCTGGCTGGCTGCACCCCTGGCACCTTCACACAGCTTGCAAAGCTTTCACTNTGAAAAACCTTTGTTGTGTGTTTCCAGCTGAGCATCAAGGCAAGTGGAATCCGTGGGCACATCAGGCTCAGGATTTCTTAGGCTGCTGGAAACATCAATCCATGATGCCCTTGGTACAGGCGAGGCAGCACCTTGAATTCTAGGACCTCTTTGGAGCCTCTCACTCCAAGAAGGACATTGAGGGGCTGGAGCAGGTCCAGAGAGGGTCTATAAAGCTGGAGAAGGGTCTGGAGAAGAAGGCTGGGGAGGAGCAGCTGAGAGTGTTCAGTGTGGAGAAGAGGAGGCTGAGAGGAGACCTCATTGCTCTCTGCAGCTGCCTGCAAGGAGGTTGCAGTGAGGTGGGGATTGAGATCTGCCCCCTAGTATCAGTGGATAGGAGAAGAAATGTCCTGAAATTGTGTCAGGGGAGGGTTGGGTTGGAGATGAGAAACAATTTCTTTGTGGCAAGAGTGATCAGAGATTGGCACAGGCTGCCCAGGGAGGGGGTGGAGTCCCCATCCCTGGAGGTGGTCAAGAATCCTGTGGCCATGGCACTTGGGGCCGTGGTGGGGTTGGGTTGCTGGTTGGATTGGATGATTTTGGAGGTCTTTTCCAACCAAAACAATTCTGTGACTCTCCCAAATGTCCTAGGTTCTTATTTGAGTGTTCTGGGCAGTGGGAACCCATCAGCTCATCACTGGGTGGTTGGAATTTTCTGAGCCTCAAGGTATAAAATTTCTTACTCCCATCTCAGTGTGGAAAAAATGGAAATACTCTAATGCCAAAGTCCCAACTCACTGCTTGAAGCAAGGCTGAACATCTCTTCCATGTGAGACACTGCAGGAGATGGCAACATAACAGAGGGAAGGGGAGGAAGGGAAATCTCTGTCAGAGCAATCACCACATCCCCCTTGCCTAGGCTTAGTGTTTGTTCCAGGAGCCTTTTCTGAGCTCTGCTCCTGTGATATATTTTAAAGGGCTGTTCTTAAAAAAAAAACCAACACAACCAAAACCCAACAACAACCCCCAGGCTTCATTTTTTTTTCTTTTGAGAAATAAGAGGAAAAAAAAACCCAACAACAAACCCCTCCTAGACCTCAGCTCAGCTGTCAGCTCAGCATTGTGGTGCCTGATTGAATGCTGTACAACAGAACCATTACAAAGCCCTTTGGATGGCATCACTGCTTGTAAGGAGCAGGCTGCAGTCAGCTCAGGACAACAGCCTTTGTGTTTGGGTTTTTTTCTTATTGGGCAGAGTTCAAGCTGCTCCCTTTTCTAGCACTGTGTCTTCCTCCCAGGGCATGTGGCAGGGCCTCTTGGTACATTCAGAGTGGCATTGAGAGCCACGAGGTGATGTGCCCAGGGGCTCCTCTCCTCCATCACCCAGCTGATGTTACAAGGCAATGACAGGATCTGCCTGAAAAACTCCCTCTCCAGAGGAGGAGAAGGGCTTCCCCCCACCAGGGTGCCAGTGCTCAGCTCTTCCAGATGGTGCCCAGCATGGGCTTGAGAGCTTCTGCCTTCCCCTTCTCTCCAGCCTAAGGAACTCTGCTCTTGTCAGACCTCACTTTGAGTGCTGCTTCTGAAGCCTGCAACACAGCAACTGCTGCAGAGGCTCCAGAGGAAGCCAGGCAAGGTGCTCAGAGGGCTGTAGACAGGCTGGGAGAGTTCAGCCTAGAGAAGAGAAGGCTGCAGGGAGACCTCAGAGTAGCCTACCAGTACCTGAAGGGGATGCAGGTGAGCTGGGGAGGAACCTGGGACAAGGGAGGGGAGTGATAGGATGAGGGACAATGGCTTTGAGCTGGAAGAGGGGAGACAGAGTGGAGATGAGAAAGGAATTCTTCAGAGTGAAGGTGGGGAAGAGACTGGCACAGGTTGCCCAGGGATGCTGTGGATGGTCCTTCCTTGAAGATATCCAGGGCCAGGCTGGATGAGACCTTGAGCAACCTGTGCTGGTGGGAGGTGTCCCTGCCCATGGCAGGGGGTTGGAACTAGCTGAGCTTTGAGGTCCTTTCCAACCCCCTCTCTGAATCCATGATACTTTGTCTTGCAGTTTTTCCTTCTCTCAGCATCCTGCCTCTCAAGTACACTGCAGTGCCTGAGAGCTCCTATGTGCCACCCACCCCCTACACACACACACTTGGGCACTTCACTTGGCACAATCACTTTGTTAGGGTCTGGTCACTGCTGCTCCTTTGAAGCTCCTGGGGAAGAGCACAGAGGAGTTTCAGTCACATTAATTACACCACACTCAGGATGGGGTTTTGCCACAGCCTTAAAAATGTTTTATTGGTAGTACAAAGGTAGGAACATTAAAAGTCAGGAGATTGAGGCTGGAATACACCAACTTAGCCATTCTGATCAGGACATTTCAGCTTACACATAGGCAGCACACATTGCACAAATGCTTCCACTAGCACAAGAGAGGAGAAACAAAGCAGAATCAGTATTTCATCACCTTCCAGTGAGGGCATTTGTTCAACAGTGACAATGAACTAAGGACATACAATCAGTTGTGCAAGAGAAGGATGCAGGGAGGTAGTTCAAACACTCATTTCAAGGCTGCTAGAGAACACCTGCCTGTGCCAGGTCACAGCAGCCTCTGTCTGCTCTGTTCCCAGATTAAGACCATGAGATGAAACCTCACATCACCAACCCACACTGGGGGAATGCAATGCCCAGCTCCAGCAAAATCAGTTCCAAGTGGATCAGTTCTCTCCCAGCAAGGCCTGAACTGAAAACAAAACCCACCAAAACCAACAGCTACTGAAAGCAGTTCAAACCACAACTGGGGCTAAACTAATCCAGGAGAATTCCTGCATCCTTGACATGCTCTGTTTAGCAAGAGCCACTCTCACCTCCAGGACACATTTTGCAAAATCCCAAATTCAACAGCTACTGAGAGAGTCAATTCCCAAAGGCAGGCAGATTCCCCCCACCACCACCACCAATGAACCTGCCCCTTCACACCCAGCCCTTTGGATCCTCAGGGCTGAGCTTCAGCATTTTCAGTCTGTTCCTGAGCTACTCCCAAGGTCTTCAGACAGCCTGGAAGCCTCACTCAGGGTCTCAGCTTCCTCCTCTGCCAAGACCTGAGCACAAGTTGGTTGGTCTGGAAGCTCCTTTCCTTGTTGCACAGTCCAGTGCTGTGGCTCTGCCTCACTTGCTGCAGCTTCTGCACCACATTCCCTGCTCTCCCTCTCTTGCAGTTCACCAAGGACTTCATGGTTTGGCTGCTGGGAAGCCTCACTCTGCTCTGCAGGCTCTCCACAGCGCAGGCTCTCCATCATCTCCTGCACAGTCAGCACACTAGAGTGAGTGCCCTGCTGTAGGAAGATAAGCAGCTGGTTTGCTGGCTCCAGGGACTCGCAGCACATTGTAGGAGGGCAGTAGATCTCAGCTGTAACATCTGCTACAACTTCTGAAGCCTCCACACTCTCCCCAGCCTTCTGTGCAGGCTGCAGAGGCTCCAGAGCTGGCAGAGGTGCATGCTCAGCACTCTCAGTGGGCTGAGGACTCACTTCAGCAGGCTCAGTCCAGTGCATCTCCTCCACTTGCTCAGCAGAAAAGTAAATCTCAGACTCGTCTGACACCTGCACAGAACTGAGCAAGTTCCTTCCTATCAGAGTCTCTCCAGAAAATTTGATCTCAAAGGCTTGGCCTGCTGCAGTTTCACTTGAGAATTCCATGAGGTAGAGCATATTTCTTTCCTGGAGAGCTGTCCCAGCCTCCCTGCCAGCCTCCCCCAATTCAGCCTGCTCCTGCTCTGCAGCAAGCTTCTCCTCCT
This sequence comes from Ramphastos sulfuratus, assembly GCA_013399055.1. Taxonomy (NCBI): domain Eukaryota; kingdom Metazoa; phylum Chordata; class Aves; order Piciformes; family Ramphastidae; genus Ramphastos; species Ramphastos sulfuratus. The sequence goes on from WBNM01021075.1 coordinate 22,316, forward strand.
GCACAGGCTGGGCCTCAGAAGCATAAGGAGTGAGCTTTATTTCCTCTTCTGGCTCTCTCACTTTTTCTTGTTGGCTCTCTGCTTGGGTTAAGGCTTCCCCTTCTCCTTTGGGATCTCCCTCTGCAGGGGCCCCCAAGAAGCCTGTAGAGTCGCAGGCTGCCTGCCATGCCTCAGTCGCTCCCAGGAGATCCACAGCACAGGTCTCCACCTCTGCCTCCACAGCAGCAGCTGATGGTTGCCAGTGCTGGCTCAGTGCCTGCACCTCTTCAGAGCCTTGCTGGAAGGCTTCTAGAGCTGGTGAGGAAGGCTGGAGGCCAGCACACAGCATTGCTTTCCCTTGCAGGATAGGCTTGGACTCACTGGTCCTTTCATTTCCTTCCTCCGGCTCCTGTTTCTTACAGCTCCCACAAGGCACACAGCAGATATGCTTGCTGAAGTCACTCCCCATCTTGCCAGTGCACAGAACCTGCAAAAAAGAACAACTCTGCATCATGACTGTTCCACAACAACATTTTCTTGCTCACCAGAAGCTTGCCAGCTTCGCTCCTACACTTGGAGCCAGACTGCAAGCTCCTGCACAAAAGGAGAGGTCACCCTGAGCATCAGATGCTGGACCATGCACCAGAGAACATCTTCCTACCACAACTTAGAGACAACTGACAAGAGAAAGTTTTAAGGAGACCTTGTAGTATACTGCCAGCCAGCCCAGGGAAGGGATTCTGCCCCTNATGGCAGGGGGTTGGAACTGGCTGAGCTTTGAGCTCCCTTCCAACACAAACCATTCTGTGATTCTGATTCCAACAGCACCACTGCACCAGCTTAATGGTGAGAGATCTGCAGTGCTGAGGACTCCACTCAAGGAGCAGGAGCCATCACTCAGGCATGGTTGTTAATTGGCCATGTGGCAATCAGCATCAAGGAGTAGCTGCTGCTGACTGTCAATTAACAGAGTCCAGGTGTGGAGTGTTAACAAGGGCAACTCCTTCAGCTTAAGGGGAAAACTGAGTTTACACTTTCAGCTGGAGTCCCTATAAAGCCTAGAATCCTGCCTTGGTTTGGGTTTGAAGGGACCTTAAAGGTCATCCAGTTCTAAACCCCCTGCCATGGGCAGGGACACCTCCCACCAGCCTGCACTGGACAAACCAGGGAGATGATTCCTCCAGGCCAGTGCTGAAGGACTGTCCACAAAAGCATGTGCTCTGGAACAGCCTCTCCCCTCAAAACTGCACCTCCTCTCTGAAAGGAGGATTCATAGAATGGTTTGGGTTGAGAGGAACCTCAAAGAATATCCAGTCCCAACCCCCTGCCATGGGCAGGGACACCTCACACCTGCACAGGTTTCCTCATCCAACCTGGCCTTAAATGCCTCCAAGGAGGGAGCAAGCAAAGCCTCCCTGGGCAACCTGTGCCACTGTCTCACCACCTTCACTCTCAGGAATTTATCCCTAATCACGGAATCAAGCAGGTTGGAAGAGAGCTCCAAGCTCACCCAGCCCAACCTAGCACCCAGCCCTAGCCAAGCAACCAGACCATGGCACTAAGTGCCCCATCCAGGCTTTGCTTCAACACCTCCAGGGATGGGCACTCCACCACCTCTCTGGGCAGCCCATCCCAATGCCAATCTCTCTCTCTGGCAACAACTTCCTCCTAACTTCCAGCCTAGACCTGCCCTGGCACAGCTTGAGGCTGTGTCCTCTTGTTCTGTCCCTGGGTGCCTGGCAGCAGAGCCCAACCCCAGCTGGCCACAACCTCCCTTTAGGTAGCTGCAGAGAGCAATGAGGTCTGCCCTGAGCCTCCTCTTGTGCAGGCTGCACACCCCCAGCTCCCTCAGCCTCTCCTCACAGGGCTGTGCTCCAGGCCCCTCACCACAATCTCCAGCTTAAAGCCATTGCCCTTCACCACATAACAAAACCAACCAAGCAAACCATGTTGATTATTTGGGATAAAGAATTTGACTTGCACACAGTTAGTCCCCAAGAGAAAAATATTTTCTCCCACATCAGCTGCCCCACATTTGCTCTTCAGTGGCAGGAGGGTTACTTTCCTTAGAAGGAAACTCAGCTGTAAATAACATTCCCAGCATCTGAAATAAACCTCAATTATAGAATCATAGAATGAGAAGGTTGGAAGGGACCTCAAAGCTCAGCCAGTCCCAATCCCCTGCCATAAGCAGGGACACCTCCCACTAGCACAGGTCACTCAAGGACTCATCCAACCTGGCCTTGAACACCTCCAGGGAGGGAGCAGCCACAACCTCCCTGGGCAACCTGTGCCAGTGTCTCACCACCCTCACTGCAAACAACTTCCTCCTAACATCCACTTTCAATCTCCCCTCTGCCACTTCAAACCCATTGCCCCTTGTCCTGGCATTCCAAGACCTTGTCAATAGTCCCTCCCCAGCCTTCCTGGAGCCCCCTTCAGATCCTGGAAGGCCACTCCAAGGTCTCCTGGAAGCCTTCTCTTCTCCAGGCTGCAGAGCCCCAACTCTCTCAGCCTGTCCTCACAGCAGAGCTGCTGCAGCCCTCTCAGCATCTTGGTGGCCTCCTCTGCACTGGCTCCAACACTTCCATGTCCTTCCTGTGCTGGGGGCTCCAGAACTGCACACAGGACTGCAGCTGGGGTCTGAGGAGAGCAGAGCAAAGGGGCAGAATCCCCTCCCTTGCCCTGCTGCCCACACTGCTCTTGCTGCAGCCCAGCACACAGTTGCTGTCTGGGCTGCACTCACACTGCAGCCTCATCTTGAGCTTTTCATCAGCCCAGACCCCCAGGGCCTGTTCCTCAGGGCTGCTCTCAGCCATTCCCCACCCAGCCTGGAGCTGTGCTTGGCATTGTGCCTACCCAGGTGCAGGACCTTACACTTGGCCTTGTTGAATGTCCTGAGGTTGGCCTGGGCTCAGCTCTGCAGCCTGTCCAGGTCCCTTTGGATGGATCCCTGCCCTCTAGCAAGTGACTGTGCCACACAGCTTGGTGCCATCTGCACACTTGCTGAGTCTCCAACTTTATCATCATATTGAACCCAAAGTCAATCAAAACACCCCAGAGCATGGTCCCACTCTCTTCAAACCCACACTTCCCCTCAACACATTCATTTTACCAGCAAACAACTTAATTAAGTTAATGAAAGTTACAGAGATGCACTAAAGAGCTCAGACTGAAGAGGTTCACTTACCAGCCCACAATGAATAAAAACAGCAGCACACAACAAAAAAACCTCCCAAGCACCTTGAGCTCTACCTCAAGCTCAGCTTAAATACTACTGAGGGGGTCACAGAAAACCACTTCCCCCCAGCTGCTTCAGCATCAGCTGCCTGAATTTTCAGTTCCCTCCCATCCAATTCCCTCCTGGGAGCAGCTGTAATGATTCCAGCCTTTATTTCACACCTGGAGGTGGTTTATTGGCCATTTTGGTGTTGCTTTTTTATCAGAGGGTAAAGCAAAACCCAAAGTGCAGCTTGTGTTTATTGCTGAGTAGCAGCAGACTGTTAACAGCCCTGCTGTAGAGCAAGGCAGCAGAGGGGGGTCCAAGGAGCAGGCTGTGCTGGGTAGATTGGGATTTTCCTTAGCTCCATCTGCCATCTGCAGAGGTAAAGACTCCCAGAGTGTGGCTGCCTTTGCTGTGCTGGAGTCATAGAATCACAGAATGGCCTGGGGTGGAAGGGACCCCCCAAAGGTCATAGAATCATAGAATGGGAAGGTTGGAAGGGACCTCAAAGCTCAGCCAGTTCCAACCCCCTGCCATAGGCAGGGACACCTCCCACTAGAACAGGTCACTCAAGGACTCATCCAACCTGGCCTTGAACACCTCCAGGGAGGTTGTGGAGCACAGAATCACCCAATGTGATCAAAGATCACATTGAGTGATTCTGTGCTCCACAGCCTCCCTGGGCAACCTGTGCCAGTGTCTCACCACCCTCATTTCTTCCTAACATCCACTTTCAATCTCCCCTCTGACACTTCCAACCCATTCCCCTTGTCCTGCCATTCCCAGACCTTGTCAATAGTCCCTCCCCAGCCTT
>WBNM01021075.1:29234-42894 GCA_013399055.1 Ramphastos sulfuratus
CACAACCTCCCTGGGCAACCTGTGCCAGTGTCTCACCACCCTCACTGCAAACAACTTCCTCCTAACATCCACTTTCAATCTCCCCTCTGCCACTTCAAACCCATTCCCCTTGTCCTGGCATTGCAAGCCCTTGTCAATAGTCCCTCCCCAGCCTTCCTGCAGCCCCCTTCAGATACTGGAAGGCTACTCTAAGGTGCCCTCGAAGCCTTCTCCTCTCCAGGCTGCAGAGCCCCAACTCTCTCAGCCTGTCCTCATAGGAGAGCTGCTGCAGCCCTGTGAGGCACAGGCTGCCCAGGGAGGTGGTGGAGTCCCCACCCATGGAGGTGTTCAAGCAACCTGTGGCCACGGCACTTGGGGCCACGATTTAGTGGCCATAGTGGGGTTGGGTTGCTGGTTGGACTGGATGATCTCAGAGGCTTTTTCCAACCCAAACAATCCTATGGCTCTATGATTCTGGACACAAATTCCACCTCCTCTACTGACTGCAGGTTGGTCTGTCCCCACAGCCTGCCCCAGCAGTGTCTGAAGGAGCAGGCAGTGCCTGGCTGCAGAGCAGCAGTGGCCATGCACACATTACTGGTGCCAGCAAACTAAGCCTGTTGGCATCTCAGTGCCCAAACTGAACAGCTATGTGCCACTGACACTAAAGAGTTGCTACAATAATAGACACAAAAGGCACCTTTTTTATTGATGGTTCACCCTCAGGCTTGATTAATAGAGGAGGGTCTTGATTAATAGAGGAGGATCTTGATTAATAGGGCAGGGAGATGCTAGGAAAATTATATTTTCCAATGGGAACTAAATATGAGACAAGATAAATTTTGGTGAGATTTTTTTGACAGCTTTGAGCTGTTTCAGCACTTTTCCCCAGCCTCTGGAGAAGTCTTTGGTCTCTTTTCATTAACTTCTTCATGACTTTTACCATCACTTTTGGAAGTGGGACTAGTTTGGGCCATGTTCAGTGAAACCTGACTCATGAGGCCCCCTCAGAAGAGCAGAGTGGTTGCTGAGACAGGGTTGGATGCTGAGGGACAGTGGATTTAAATGAGAGCAGAGCAGATTTAGATTGGATGCTTGGAAGTTCTTTACAGTGAGGGTGGTTGAGCACCAGCACAGGTTGCCCAGAGAGGTGCTTGAAGCCCCCATCCCTGGAGATATTCAAGGTGAGGCTTGATGAGGCTCTGATCCAGTTGAGGATGTTCCTGTTCACTGCAGGGGGGTTGGACTGGGTGACCTTTAGAGGTCTCTTCCAACCTGGGTGGTTCTGTGGGTCTGTGAACATGCAAACTGTTGTGTGAAACCTGGAGGCAACACACAGGAGCTTCTGCACCTTCTCACTGGTCACCTTCTCAAGTGGATGGAGCCAATCACTTTGTGGTGGCCAGCAGCAGTAAGCCAAGGAGCAACAGCAACAAACTGGAACAGAGAAGGTTTCACTTCAAGATGAGGAGAAACTTCTTTACAGTCAGGGTGCTGGAGCCCTGGAGCAAGCTGCTCAGAGAGGTTGTGGAGTCTCCTTCTCTGGAGACTTTCCAACCCCACCTGGATGCATTCCTGTGTGAACTACCCTGGGGGATGCTGCTTGGCAGGGAGGTTGGACTGGATGATCTCTGGGGGTCCCTTCCAACCTCTAAGGTTCTGTGGCTCTGTGATTCTGGACTTTCAGTGGGGACAACATCAATCTCCTTGCAGGTGAAAGCACTGCTCAGAGAGCTTGTCAGACACAGCTTGCAGCTTAGCACAGCCCAGCTAAGGCTGCAGGTTGTGTGGTTGGTGTAGATGCAAGTTTGAACATCCCAAGCGAACCCATTTTTAGAGTACAGCTTTAATCTCAGGTGCAGCTGACATTGAACAGTGATGGAACTGTCTGGTATGAACACACCTGGCACACCTGCAGGCTGTGAGGGCATTCAGTGAGGCTTGCACAGGCTGAGAGCTGGGCAGAGAGGAACCTAAAGAGGTTCAACAGGGATCAGTGCAGAGTCCTGCACCTGGGAAGGAACAAGAAACTGCAGCAGCACAGGCTGGGAGGTGATCTGCTGGAGAGCAGCCCTGTGGAGAGGGACCTGAGAGTGCTGGTGGGCAAGAAGCTCTGCATGGGCAGCAGTGAGCCCTGGTGGGCAAGGAGCTCTGCATGGGCAGCAATGAGCCCTGGTGGGCAAGGAGCTCTGCATGGGCAGCAATGAGCCCTGGTGGGCAAGAAGCTCTGCATGGGCAGCAATGAGCCCTGGTGGGCAAGAGGCTCTGCATGGGCAGCAATGANTGATCACATTCTGTGATTCTGTGCTCCACAACCTCCCTGGGCAACCTGTGCCAGTGTCTCACCATCCTCACTGCAAACAACTTCCTCCTAACATCTAGTTTCAATCTCCCCTCAATCTCTCCTCTGCTCCACAACCTCCCTGGAGGTGTTCAAGGCCAGGTTGGATGAGGCCTTGAGTGACCTGTGCTAGTGGGAGGTGTCCCTGCCTGTGGCAGGGGGTTGGAACTGGATGATCTTTGAGGTCCTTTCCAGTCTTCCCATTCTCTGATTCTCTGATTCTCTGATCTTTTCCAACTTGGAACAATCCTATGAGTCTCACAGACTCCAGCATGGACATTTATTGCAGCAGGGCAGAGTGGACACTCTAAAACCCTGCTGTGAGATCTGGTAAGAGGCTAATAATGATAGTGCACATAACTGACTCGTTGAATACCACTGGGATGGGCTCATAATTGTTAGAGGAGCTGCCTCTGGAGAACAATTGCAAACACCTATCAAGATCATCCCTATCTAAGTGACTGATGCTGGCAGCAGTACAAATCACCACCTACCAAGGCAGTTTGTAAGCCTGCTGGGGGAGTATCCATCCTACTGCTGACAATAAAGGGAACCTCTAACTGCAGTTAGCCTTTTCCATTATTTGTTTCTCCCTAATTACACTGATTCCTACACAACACTGATGGCAGCCCATCAGCATTCATTCCTTCACCCAGAGCATTTCAGAATGCCAAGTCAGGCTTAAAAATAGACTCCAATGTGTTTTGGAGCACAGTTTGGGTATGATTTCTTGCACAGAGTGGGAATGGTTATATGGAAGAATTTATCTTACAGCTCTTCAGCTTGCTTTTAGTTTCCTGAGTCACTAAAAGAGCAGCTGCAGGCATGCAGAAGGTTGCAGCAGGATGTTCCTTTAGAGAAAAGGGACCTGGACAGGCTGGAGAGGTGAGCTCAGGAGAACCTCATGAGGTTCAATGAGGTGAAGTGCAAGGTCCTGCACCTGGGTTAGGGCAACCCTTGGTATCAATCCAGGCTGGGGGAGATGAGGCTGAGAGCAGCCCTGCAGAGAAGGGCTTAGGTTTGCTGGTGGGGGAGAAGCTGGGCAGGAGGCAGCAGTGGGCACTGGCAGCACAGAAGGCCAAGGGCAGCCTGGGCTGCATCCAAAGCAGTGTGGGCAGAGCTGGAGAGAGGAGATCCTGCCCCTCTGCTCTGAAATGGGGAGATCTCAGCTGCAGGGCTGGGGACAGGTATGGAACCCTCAACCCAAGAGAGAAATTGACCTGCTGGAGGCAGGTCCTGTGGCCAGAGGAGGCCACAGAGATGCTCAGAGGGCTGGAGAAGCTCTGCTGTGGGGACAGGCTGGGAGAGTTGGGGCTGTTCAGCCTGGAGAAAGCTCCAGAGAGACCTCAGAGCTGCCTGCCAGTCCCTGAGTGGGGCTGCAGGAGAGCTGGGGAGGGACTGTTCAGAAGGGCCTGTGGGGATAGGATGAGGGGCAGTGCTTTTAAGCTGGATCAGGTTAGATTTATGTTGGACATCAGGAGGAAGTTCTGCACAATGAGAGTGGTGAAATCCTGGATTATGTTGCCCAGAGAGGTGGTTGTCCTGAAGACATTCCCAATCAGCCTTGCTGTGGCCCTGGGCAGCCTGCTCTGGTTGCAGATGTCCCTGCTGCTAGCAGCTGATGACCTTTGAGGCTCCCTTCCAGCATGATGCATTCTGTGGATCTGTAAGTCTGTAAACCTCTCCATGCAGCTCAGCATCCCAGGCCACCTTCCATGTGCATGCAGGATGAGAAGTGGCACAGCCTCACCGTGGCTCCTTTACATCCAGATGCTTATGGACAGCAGCACTCCAGTCTGAACTCTGCTCCTAACAGTTCTGGAAGGGCAAAACTCAAGCTTTCAGGAGGGGACAGTCTCACTGCTGGATTAAAAACCCATTAAAGCCACTCTGGGGCTTGAGCAGAGGTTAAACTGCTTGCATAGATACAGCCACAACTAAGCAGCTCCACTCCCAGTGTGGTCACTGTGCTGTGACCTATATCTAATTAAGAGATACTTCCAGAGGGACAAAGAAGGCTTCTGAGGTAATGCACTGTTAAAAGGGCAGAGAGTCAGGAACTGGCAGCAGTCTGTGTCAGATAATAGTCTTGGCCCAAATTTCACACTCACCCTCCCTGTCAAGTATCACAGCCAGCAGGGCCACAAAGGGCTTCTCTCCATCAGCTAGATGGCAGCTTAAGCAGTCTGTAGAGGGACAGGGCAGATCAGGATGCAAGCCTCAAGCTGGCAGTGAGGTGCTGATGAAGAAGTGACACTTGGAAGCAGTAGTTGTGTCTGTTTCTGGATTTGAGGTGCAGAGCTGCATATTCTTCTTCCAGGCTAAGCAGAAGCCTGGGTGAGCTGACTTGTCTGGAGTCAAGTGGCTGGGGCCAAGCTCTTTTGGGTGTTCAGCAGCAATAAGCCAAGGAGCAATGGATACAAAGTGGAACAGAAAAGGTTTCACCTCAACGTGAGCACAAACTTCTTTACAGTGAGGGTGACAGAGCCCTGCAGCAGGCTGCCCAGAGAGGCTGTGGAGGCTCCTTCTCTGGAGGTTTTCCAACCTCCCCTGGATGCATTCCTGTGTGAACTACCCTGGGGGATGCTGCTTTGGCAGGGGGTTTGGACTTGATGATCTGTGGAGGTCCTTTCCAACCTCTAAAGTTCTGTGATTCTGTGACTTTCAAAGGCAAGGCAATGCAGGAGGCTGACTTGGTTGGGCACCTGCATGGTAAGCATCACTTCTACTAAGATGTGGCACAGCATAAGCTTAGAACCTAAGGGGTCTAAGGTTCTAAGGTTCTAAGAACCTAAGGGTACACCCTTAAGTGTGGGTTAAGATTGGCACAGCTGCTGCAGGAACTGCACCTTCCAGAACTCTGCAATACAAAAAACTCAATGCAAAATTCAAATTGGATGGGGACTCCACCACCTCCCTGGGCAGCCTGTGCCAATCCCTGACCACTCTTGCAGCAAAGAAATTCTTCCTCATCTCCAACCTAACCCTTCCCTGGCACAATTTCAGGCCATTTCCTCTCCTATCACCTGATCCTAGGGAGAGGAAGCCAACCCCCACCTGGCTGCACCCTCCTTCCAGGCTGTGGTAGAGAGCAGTGAGGTCTCTCCTTTGCCTCCTTTTCTCCACACTGACCAATTCCACCTCCTCCAGCTCCACCAGGGCAAGTGCCAGCACTAAATGCTCTTGCCCATGCTTGGAAGCCCTTGACAGCTATTTCACAGCCCCAGAAAATTTGGGGTTCCACCTTCACTGCAGCTTCTAACCCACCTGCAGCTGCTGATGGCTTCCTCTGGTTTGTTTTTGCCTGACTACAGTCGCTAGTGTCAAGCTGCTCCAGAAGATGTTCTTAGATGATTGATGGCTGTGTTAAGCTTCACAGAGCAGCAGAGCAGAGTGAGTCATGCTGGTGTATTTAAAATAAACAAAGCAAAGCCCTGCAAAGGTGGTGATGTGATCCCTCTGAAGTGCTTTGGCTTCTCAGAGGTGTTCCACTCCATGCCCGGATTCACAGACTGCAGCAGGTTGGAAGGGACCCCCCCAAAGGTCATCTTGCTCTACCCTCCTGCACTCAGCAGGGGACATCTCCAACTAGAGCAGGCTGCCCAGGGCCACTGCAAGTCTGATTGTGGTGGTCTTCAGGAGTGGAGCCTCAACCACCTCTCTGAGCAACCTACTCCAGGATTTCACCCCCCTCATCGTGCAGAACTTCCTCCTAACATCCAATCCTCATCTCCCCTGCTCCAGTTTCAAACTACTGCCCCTCATCCTACCAGCCCAAGCCCTTCTAAACAGTCCCTCTCCAGCTCTCCTGTAGCCTCCTTCAGATATTGAAATGCAGCTCTAAAGTCTCCCTGGAGCCTTCTTTTCTTCAGGCTGAACAGCCCCAACTCTCCCAGCCTGTCCCATAGCAAAGGCTCTCCAGCCCTCTGAGCATCTCTGTGGCCTCCTCTGGACCAGCTCCATCAGATCCATGTCTCTGATGTGTTGAGGGTCTCATAGCTGGACACAACACTAGAGGTGAGGTCTCCCCAGAGCAGAGCAGAGGGACAGGATCTCCTCTCTCCAGCTCTGCCCACACTGCTTTGGATGCAGCCCAGGCTGCCCTTGGCCTTCTGTGCTGCCAGTGCCCACTGCTGGCTCCTGCCCAGCTTCTCCCCTACCAGCACCCCCAAGCCCTTCCCTGCAGGGCTGCTCTCAGCCTCATCATCCCCCCCAGCCTGGATTGGTACCAAGCATTTCCTCATGTCCCAGATATTAGCACACTTCAGGAACTGTTGAACACACACATCTGTAACTGACCCACACTGCAAGATCTTGCCTGTGCTTTGCCTTGGTGTGACAGCTCCTGTCCATAAGCAGCACCTGGAATTAAATGAATTAAAGGAATTAAACCTTGCAGTAGCAGGTTCTCAGCACAAAGAGCAGCAGGATGCACAGAGCAGCATTAAACAACTGCACAGGACTGTGAGCAAGCATCACAGTGTACAAAGACTTTAAGATTCAACTTACCTGGAAGTGACAGCTTGAGGAAAGGAGGCTGAGAAAGTGGCAGCTCCTGTCAGTGCTGTCAGAGGATGATGGAAGGAGTTCATTCCATCTTTTTAAAGCCATTCATTCACTCTGCAGAGGGGAGGAGGAAAAGCAGCACTGGAGTCTAGGGGAAAATAGACAATGATAAAGTTCCTGCTACCCACAGCAGCAAAAAGAAATGTGAAGTTCACAAAAGAAGCCAGGCTGACAGTTTGAAAGCAAGAGTGAGTTTGCTTTTTCCTAAAACCAGGTCAGAATGGCACCAGCAGAGCTTTGTTTCAGCAGCATGAATAAAGCAGAGGCCAAGCCAGCAGGTAGGCTGCAGTGTGCAATGGGAGATGACCACAGAACTTCTGTTGTTTGAATGAGGAGTTGCAGGCTGTGTGGAGGTGGCAGGGGTGAGAAGAGCAAAACGGAAGACTTAGAGGTAGCATCAGTCCAGCAGACTGCCTCTGCTACTTGTCTAGCAGGAAGGACAAGGACAGGCAGCAGACAGCTGGATGGTGAGGGAAAACAGGCAGCTTGCTTTGTTCTGGATCCACAGAAGGCATCAGGTTGGAAGGGACTGTGATGGTTTGGGAGTTCCCTGACCCCCCACACTTTATAAAATCCCCCAGACTAGCCTCAGCCAGCTGGAAGTTAAAGACTGAAGCTCTATTTACAGCTCAGCACAATGTACAAGCAGAGATACACACAACAGACAGGAACAGTTAAAGACATACACAAGTTAAAGGTAACACAGAAACACAATCCCCCTCCCAGAAATCAGAGACCCCAGGAGGGGCTCCCAACCACCCTTCCACCTTCTTCCCACCCCTCTGCCTTACCCCAGGGTTTGCCTTATGTGCAAGGTGAGTTTGGAGGCTGGGCAAGGGGGGTTAGAAGCAGAGTGATGAGTTGGGTTAACAGCAGAAGGCAGCAGACACAGCAGCTCCCAGGGAGAGACTCTGTGTTATCTATGAGGCCTTGAGTGACCTGTGCTAGTGGGAGGTGTCCCTGCCTATGGCAGGGGGCTGGAACTAGATGATCCTTGAGATCTCCTTCCAACCTTATCATTCTATGATTCTATGTGCGTGTCCTTGCTTTTATACATCTCAGCAAGCCTGTGAGTGCAGCAGACCTCACCAGTGTTTGCTTTTCACAGTCTAGCATCTAATTTTTTCATTAAAGTATTCCAATTAGCCTCAGACCAGCACAGGGACCCTCAAAGGTTATCTTGCCCAACCTCCCTTGCAGGTCCTAGATCAGGTTGCTCAGGACCCCATCGAGCCTCACCTTGAATGTCTCCAGAAATGGAGCCACAAACCACTCCTCTGGGCAACCTGTTCCAGTACTTCACCATCCTCATTGTGCACAGCAGAGGGGCGGGATCACTTCCCTCACCCGCTGCCCACACTGCTCTTGCTGCAGCCCAGGCTCCAATTGCTCTCTGGGCTGCCAGAGCACACTGACAGCTCAGATTGAGCTTCTCATCCACCAGCACCCCCAAGTCCCTCTCCTCAGGGCTGCTTTCCAGCCAGAGTAGAATTGCATCTCAGTTCAAGCTGGAAGAGGGAAGATTGAGACTGGAGATTAGGAAGAAATTCTTTGCAGTGAGGGTGGTGAGACACTGGCACAGGTTGCCATGGGAGGTGTTCAGGGCCAGGCTGGATGAGAGGTGAAGCTTAACTTGTTGTCACTCTGTGCACAGCTACAGGTGCTTGTGCATTTCTGCCTTGTTGGGTTCTCTGCTGCCTCTGCTGTGCTTTCAGAAGGGAGAGCTTTGTTCAAACTGGCAAGCTCTGGTTGTTTGCAGAGTCATCAGGATCAGGTTTGTTAATCAGCTGGACAAGAAGGTAGATATGTTTATAAATACATAAAGGTGAGTGGCAGGAGGCTGGAGCCAGGCTCTGCTGGGGGATGCCCAATGCCAGCACAAGGGGCAATGGTGGAAGCTGGGGCAGAGGAAGTTGCATGGAAACAGGAGGAGGAATTTTTTCCCTGTGAGGGTGACAGAAGCCTGGAACAGGCTTCCCAGAGGGGTTGTGGAGTCTCCCTCTCTGGAGATATTCCTGCCTGGATGTGTTCCTGTGTGGTCTGCTCTGGGTGATGCTGCTCTGGCAGGGCTTGGACTGGCTGAGCTTTGGAGGTCCCTTCCAGCCCCTGACATGCTGTGAGTCTGTGAGTCTTGGAAAAGTGCATGGCTTTTGCCTTGGTTTATGAAACTGTCATTGTAAAATAGTGATGGAGGGGGTCTTAGTAGGGGATAACTCTCTTATGTGGCAGCAGTTTTAGCAGGTGGAGCATTGCCAGTGGAGGAAAAGAAACCTCACATGTCTCGATGCGAGCTGAACCTGAGAGGAAGAATAGAGATTAATGCTAATAAAAATTATGTGCTGAGGCTCTGTGATGATATTGAGGATTAATAATGCAAAATGAGGCAGAAGAGTGAAAGATTTGAGGCAGAAGAGTGAAAGATTTGAGGCAGAAGGGTGAGAGATTTGAGACAGAAGGTTGAAAGATGTGAGGCTCTTGTTGTCTAGGAAGGGAACTATTGCTCCTCTGGCTGTGCCAGATAAAAACCAGGTCGTGTTCCTTCTAGGTGATGTTTCCTCCACTGCAGTGCAGCTGAAGAGAAATCTTAATTTGGAATAGATATAAGAGACAGAAGATAAATTTGAAGGAGACAAATTAAAGACTTTCTCCTATTCTCTTACTTGTGGAGTTGCTGATGATGAGAGTCTAAAATCAAGACCTAGGAGAGGGAGTTGAAGCAAGTGAAAGTTCACTCAGATGAAATTTCTTCAGAGCAAGGAACTGAAGTGATTGAATACCTTGTTTAGAAGATAATCAGCTCAAGTGTGAGTGTGAGAGCAGCCTGGATACTGGAGTGTGACTAACCTCAGCTGAGAGAGGAGGTAGGATACTGAAAGTGGCAAATGCCAGCACGTGGGTGGTGCAAATTTGCCCTTCCAAATTGGGAGGTTGGACTTGATGACCTCTGGAAGTCCCTTCCAACCCCTAACATGATTGATTCTGTGATTGATGATTGATTGATTGGTGACATGATTCTGGGGTGATGAAAAGCTCAACCTGAGCCTGTAGTGTGAGTGCAGCCCAGACAGCAACTGTGTGCTGGGCTGCAGCAAGAGCAGTGTGGGCAGCAGGGCAAGGGAGGGGATTGTGCCCCTTTGCTCTGCTCTCCTCAGACCCCAGCTGCAGTCCTGTGTGCAGTTCTGGAGCCCCCAGCNTGTTCCTGTGAATAAATGCAGCAGCTACTCAAAACTTGCTTCTGCCTGCTCAAAGCTGGCCTTGGTGTCTGCTTCTGTTGAGGTTGAAGAGTTAAAATCTGCAAGATGACTTAATTGATGTTACAGGTTCATGGATTCCCTTTGTGAAGCAGCTCACGAAGTGGATTCTCTGTGTGTGCTCTTAAGACATAATTAGACAGATAGGCCTAGGAGTGAGATCAAAGGTTTTAACCTGACAGCAACTCTCCCTCTTTTCTGTGCAGGTTACAATTGAGGCTTATTCAGTGTGAGGTGAAAGCCTCTGATTTCAAAGCATGCATTAAAATAAATAATGTATACCTGTCAGCACCACAATGCCTCCCTGAGCCTCAGCTATCTGTGCTGTGCAGCCAGCCTGTGTGCAGACCAAGAGAGCAATGTGCAGTGTAAGCAGCTACTCTGCTAGAGAAGAGGCAGCTGACATCTCAGAGCTGGGCTTTGCCTTTAATTATCATCTGCAAGTCAAGCCATACATCAAGCTGCAAGATCAATACAGCTTTGTAGGTCAAAAAGCTGAGGCCATCATGCAGTGTTAGCCAGCAAGGAAAATCAGGTTTCATCTTGAAGAGTTGCTTATTGTATGTAATCAGGCTAATGGGCAGCAATCTGCAATGTGCTGCTGCTGCTTGGGGGTGCTGGTGGGGGAGAAGCTGGGCAGGAGCCAGCAGTGGGCACTGGCAGCACAGAAGGCCAAGGGCAGCCTGGGCTGCATCCAAAGCAGTGTGGGCAGAGCTGGGGAGAGGAGATCCTGCCCCTCTGCTCTGCTCTGGGGAGAGCTCAGCTGCAGGGCTGGGACCAGGTATGGAGTTATCAACCCCAGAGAGACATGGACCTGGTGGAGAGGGTCCAGAGTAGGCCACCAAGATGCTCAGAGGGCTTCAGAACCTCTGCTGTGGGCACAGGCTGGGAGAGTTGGGGCTGTGCAACCTGGAGAAGAGAAGGCTTCAGGCAGACCTTAGAGCAGCCTTCCAGTACCTGAAGGGCACCTAAAATAAGGCTGAGGAGGGAGTTTCCAAAAGCCTGCAGCAGTGATAGGAAAAGTGACAATGGGTTGAAATTAGAGAAGCTTTAGATTGGATGTGAGGAAGAGCTCTGCACCATGAGGGTGGTGGAACACTGGGAGAGATTGCCCAGAGATGTGGCTGTGGCCCCATTGTGAGATATGGGAACCTCAACACAAGAAGGACCTGGAGCTTCTAGAGAGGGTCCAGAGGAGGCCACCAAGATGCTGAGAGGGCTGCAGCAGCTCTGCTGTGAGGACAGGCTGAGAGAGTTGGGGCTGTGCAGCCTGGAGAAGAGAAGGCTTCAGGCAGACCTTAGAGCAGCCTTCCAGTNGTGAGGACAGGCTGAGAGAGTTGGGGCTCTGCATCCTGGAGAGGAGAAGGCTCCAGGAGACCTTAGAGCAGCCTTCCAGTACCTGAAGGGCATCTAAAAGAAGTCTGGGGAGAGAGTTTCCAAAAGCCTGCAGCAGTGATAGGAAGAGTGACAATGGGTTGAAATTAGAGGAGCTTTGGATGGGATGTGAGGAACAGCTCTGCACAATGAGGGTGGTGGAACACTGCAAGAAGTTGTCCAGGGAGGTAATTGAGATCCCATTTCTGGAGGTAAGACTCAGCAAGGCTCTGAGCAACCTGATCTAGTGGAGGATGTCCCTGCTGACTGCAGGAGGGTTGGACTGGATGACCTTTGGAGGTCCTTTTCCAACCCAAGCCATTCTATGATTCTATGATCCTAATTGGAAGTTGCACTTTCAGCTGGAAGGGATTGAGAAGAGCACTAAAATAGCAGGCATGAGGAGGTAGAGCTCTTGTGTAACTGAGAGCATTTTCTGCCAGATAAATGAGTTGTGTGCTGATTTGCAGCTCTCACTGCAGGGTGTGCTGTTTCTGGAGCTGATTGTTGAAAATGATGTCCTACAGCTTCTTGATCAGCTGCTCACCTATCCTGGGATGCTGTCTTAGAGCTGAGAGAGGAGTGACTATGAAAGAGATGACTTTGGCCTTCAGAACACTATTGAAGAGGTACAATAGATGCTGGGGATGGCTGGGGATGGGTGTCTGCAGGGGTAAGAAATGGGGCATCAGGTTGGTTTGCTTCCATAGAATGACTTAGGTTGGAAGGGACCTTAGAGATAATCTGCTCCAGTGTGCTCCAGTGTGGGTGATGTGACAGCTTCTTAGAGCTGGGTAGGCTTGGGTTTGCTGCAGTTGCTCTTTCCTTTCAGTGTCTGAGTTTGGTGGAGTTTCTCCTCCCTCTTCATGTCTGGGTTTGGTGCAGTTGCTCTTCCCTCTTCATGTCTGAGTTTGGTGGAGTTGCTCTTCCCTCTTCATGTCTGGGTTTGGTGAAGTTGCTCTTCCCTCTTCATGTCTGAGTTTGGTGGAGTTTCTCCTCCCTCTTCATGTCTGGGTTTGGTGAAGTTGCTCTTCCCTCTCTGTGTCAGGGAGCTGGAACTGGATGATCCTTGAGCTCCCTTCCAGCTCTGATAATTCTATGATCCTAAGTCCTTTAAGCACCAATGAACCACAGGCTGCAGAACAGCAGCTCAGAGTGCACCTCCTTAGTTGGGAGGAGCAATGCATACAAGTCAGGCATTTATTGACAAGTCTTAAGTGCCTTTTTGAAGGACACGATGAGAGGTGTAGATGGAGAATTCCTCCTTGCAGGCACTGTGTAAGGAGCTGCACAGAGCTGTGGAGGCTCCACACCTTCAGCAGGACTATTTTCAGTAAATGCACTCTGTGCTTTCCTCATCTGTGAATGGTAATTGAGTCTGGACTGCGTTTATGGTGCTGAGTAATAGGGCTGCCATGATGTATAATAATGCCTAAGAGCTCCGGGGAGGCTCATTTACATGATAGTGAGGGGAATGGGCTTGCCAGGAATGAGAATTAAGAGGCTGCTATTGTGTGAATTTACAAAATGCTTTTCAGGTGGGGGAAAAAGTCTGAGCCGAGCTAAAGTTGTGGCAGAAAAAAGAAAGGTGTAAAGAAAACATTTAAAATGGTTCCTAGAAAGTTGGGTTGGCTTTTATCTCTCCTTTGGCTGGCTTGGCATAAGGGACTCCTTTCTCTGTAGATGGTTGCAAGAGGGATTGAGTCAGCCTTTGGAGAACTGGGGAGGGCTTGGGGTGGTTTGAGAACAACTAAGAGCTTCTTGCACTCCATTGCCCTTGCAATGATGTCATTCTTCTCCCCTTCTGGACAGAGACTCTTTGCCCAGAAGGCAAAGCATGTCCTGGGCTGCAGCCAGAGCAGTGTGGGCAGCAGGGCAAGAGAGGGGATTCTGCCCCTTGGCTCTGCTCTGCTCAGACCTCACCTCCAATCCTTCCTCCAGTGCTGCTGTCCCCACTGTGAGAAGGACTCAGAGCCACTAGAGTGAGTCCAGAGGAGGCCACAAAGATGCTCCAGGGGCTGGAGCAGCTCTGCTGTGAGCACAGGCTGAGGGAGGTGAGGATGATCAGGCTGGAGAGGAGAGTCATAGAATCATAGAATGGGAAGGTTGGAAGGAACCTCAAGGATCATCCAGTTCCAACCCCCTGCCA
>WBNM01021075.1:43132-79026 GCA_013399055.1 Ramphastos sulfuratus
AATGGGTTTAAATTGGCAGAGGGAAGATTTAAACTGGATGTTAGGAGGAAGTTCTTTACAGTGAGGGTGGTGAGACACTGGCACAGGTTGCCCAGGGAGGTTGTGGCTGCTCCCTCCCTGGAGGTGTTCAAGGCCAGGTTGGATGAGGCCTTGAGTGATCTGTACTAGTGGGAGGTGTCCCTGCCTATGGCAGGGGGTTGGAAGTGGATGATCTTTGAGGTCCCTTCCAACCTTACCATTCTATGATTCTATGATCTTGTCCACCCCCCTGCAGTCACCAGGGTCACCTCCAATCAGATCAGGTTGCTCAGGGCCCCATCAAGTTTGACGTTGAATGTCTCTAGGGGTGGGACCTCCATCACCTCTCTGGGCAACCTGTTCCAGTATTTCACCACTCGCATTGTGAAGAGCTTCCTCCTGGTGTCCTGCTTCTCTTCGATCTGCCAAAAGCATGATGGTTTTCAACCTCTTGATCATCACCACCAGAAAAGCTTCCATTCACCTTCCCCAGCCATCTGTGGATCTCAGGCTCACGTCCCAATCTTAAGCCTTCTTAGCAAACCACTTCAGCCCCAAACTTCCCTTTGCAGCATGGATGCCCACCAAGACAAGAAGTCTGGAGGAGTGGAGAAGTTACAGGGAAGGTGACCCAAGGAGAGCAAACAGAGAGAGCACAACCACACCCCAACTCCTCTCACCTTGAAGAGTGAGCACTGCTCTGTGTTGGGAGTCTTGCAGATGCAGATCAGCTTTCCCTCTTAACCAAGAGGTGATGATTGTTGTGTGCTCCCACACTACATCACATCACAGGGGAGCAGGTGTCACCTGCAGCTCCGTCCCACCCGCCTGCATGCTGTAACCACAGCCAGTAGGTCACCTGGGCACGACTGGGTGGCTTACCGAGATGCTGGCAGTGTGTGTGCCAACCACATCATTGTTATCCACAGCAAAGCCATCTTAAACCTCTTCCACCAGCAGCAAGGAGGAGGATTTGTAAGATCCAAAGCCCAAACAGATGGTAAATTCCCCTTGCAGGTTTTCTGGCCAGGATCTAAAGGCTCCAATGCCTCTGTCACAAAGACCATTTCAAGTCTTTCTTCTTCAGGCCTTTGTTTTCTTCTCTTTGCTTTGACACCACCATGCTCCCTCTGGAAATTCTGGAGCTGTGCTTGCAAATAACACAGCCCCAGCTTTCCCTGAGCCTAAAGCCTGGCATTGAAGAACCACAGAATGGCAGGGGCTGGAAGAGATCTTCCTTCAAGGTAATCCATGCACCTTAAACTTTGCCATTGCTTTGCGTGTCATAGTTTTTTAACAGTTTTGTTGCTTGCCACATCAGGCAAGCAGGAGGAACACATCAGGAGGAAGCTTGAGAAAGAGATGCAGATGAAAAAGAGGACAAGGGGAAAAAAAAATACTACACTTAAGAATGGGAAAAGCCCGGGGAGACTTAGCCTGGTTTGGCCAACAGAGAGGAAGAGGGGGGAGAAAGGCAGAGCAGGCTGGTGCTCCTCACACTTGTGATTCCACCAGGAGATGAGTGGTTTGACCAACACAGATGCAGTAATTTGGCACTTTGATCTGTTTTTGGGTTTTTTTTTTAATGGATTCATAGAATGGGTTGGGTTGAAAGGGATGTTAAGGACCATCCAGTTCCAACCCCCTGCCATAGGCAGGGACATCTCCCACTAGCCCAGGTTGCTCAAGGCCTCACCCAGCCTGGCCTTGAACACCTCCAGGGAGGTGACAGCCACAACCTCCCTGGGCAACCTGTTCCAGTGTCTCACCACCTTCACCATCAAGAATTTCTTCTTCATCTCCAGTCTCAATCTCCCCTCTCCCAGCTCAAAGCCACTGTCCATCATCTTGTCACTCTTGTCAAAAGTCCATCCCCCAGCTTTATTGTAGCACTCTTCAGGTACTGGCAGGTCTCTGCTCTAAGGTCACCCTGAAGCCTTCTCTTCTCCATGCTGAACAACCCCAGCTCTCCCAGCTTGTCTCCACAGGAGAGGTTCTGCAGCCCTCTGATCACCTTCACAGCCTCCATCCTAGGCTTTGCATTAGACTCCCTGTGACTCTGAAATGAGTTTCATGTAGCCTTCTGTTGCCAACACTGCACACAAACAGCTGCACATCCACAATCTCCACACCAGAATTTTGGTTACTTTTCTGACAAAGATTACCCAAAACACTGAGTTGAAGAAGATTTTAAATACAAAACTGAGCCTTTCATTGCAAAAGCTATGCAGAGGGTAGTGGAAGGGTTTATTCCTCACTCCATGTCCTCAGTGGACATTGGTAGAGCTTTGGAGGGAGTCACTCTCTTCTCCAGATGTCCCTTCCAACCCCTCACATTCTGTCATTCTTTCACAGAATGTTAGGGGCTGCAAAGCACCTCCAAAGCTCATCCAGTCCAGCTCCCCTGCCAGAGCAGGATCACCTACACCAGATCACACAGGAACACATCCAGGAGGGTCTTGAATATCTCCAGAGGGGGAGACTCCACAACACCCCTGGCAGCCTGTTCCAGGGTTCTGTCACTCACAGGGAAAAAATTCCTCCTCTTGTTTCCATGGAACTTTCTATGCCTCGACTTCCACCATAGCCTCTTGTGTGGCATCAGGCATCACCCAGCAGAGCCTGGCTCCAGCCTCTTGGCATTCAACCTGTACATATTGATAAATATGAATGAAGTCACCCCTCAGGCTCCTCCTCTCCAAGCAGCACAGCCCCATCTCCCTCAGGCTCTTCTTATAAGAGAGCTGTTCCATTCCCTTCATCATCTTCGTGGCTCTGCGCTGGACTCTCTCAAGTAGTTCTATGACTGATTAATTTGTGCTCAAGGCACAAACTGCAGGCTGCCCAGAGAGGTTGTGGAGTCTCCTTTTCTGGAGACCTTCACAATACACCTGGACATGTTCCTGTGCAACCTATTCTGGCAGAGCAACTGGACTGGATGATCTCTGCAAGTCCCTTTCAACCCTCCTAACATTCTGTGATACTCTAATCCTGCGGCTGCTGAGCATGTTGCACATCCTCCAGCCTCTCCAATTTGTCCTCACATTACTCTTGAGAGCACCCTGACCCTAAGCAGGCTGCCTGGCTGATAGCTGCTCCATGTCGATAAGCTCATTGATCCAAATGAAAGCAAGCTCTTGGATGTGACCTGATCCACAAATCCTGCTGGTGGCTTGGTCTTCACAGAATCACAGAGTCACAGAATTAACCAGGCTGGGAAAGACCTCTAGGATCATTGAGTCCAACCCATCACCTAACACCTTCTAATTAACTAACCCATGGCACTAAATGCCTCATCCAGTCTCCTCTTAAGCACCTCCAGGGATGGGGACTCCACCATCTCCCCGGGCAGCCCATTCCAATGCCAATCATTCTTGCTGGGAAGAACTTCTTCCTAATATCCAGCCTGAATCTGCCCTGGCACAGCTTGAGTCTGTGTCCTCTTGTTCTGTCCCTGGGTGCTTGGCAGAAGAGACCAACCCCACCTGGCTACAACCTCCCTTCAGGTAGCTGTAGACAGCAATGAGGTCTGCCTTGAGCCTCCTCTTCTGCATCTCCCTCAGCCTCTCCTCACAGGGCTGTGCTCCAGGCTCCTCACAAGCCTTAGTGCCCTTCTCTGGACACCTTCCAGCACCTCAACATCTTTCTTAAACTGAGGGACCCAGAACTGGACAGAGCACTCAAGGTGTGGCCTAACCAGTGCTGAGTACAGGGGCAGAAGGACTTCCCTGGTCCTGCTGGTCACACTGTTCCTGATCCAGGCCAGGATGCCATTGGCTCTCCTGCCCACATGGGCACTCTGCTGGCTCATGTTCATCTGCGCTCAACCAGCACCCCCAGGTCCCTCTCTGCCTGGCTACTCTCCAACCACTCTGTCCCCAGCCTGTAGCACTGCATGGGATTGTTGCGGCCAAAGTGCAGAAGCTGGCACTTGGACTTGTTAAAACTCCTGGCACCGTGGAGGACTGTACCCACCTGTCCAGCCTGCCCAGGTCCCTCTGCAGAGCCCTCCTGCCCTCTAACAAATCCACACTTGCTCCCAACTTGGTGTCATCTACAAACTTACTGATGGTGGACTCAATGCCCTCATTCAGCTCATCAGTGAAGATGTTAAACAGATCTGGGCCCAGCAGTGCCCCCTGGGGTACAGCACTAATGTCTCGTTGGAAGCTGTGCCATTTCCAGTCTCGTCGTGGTTCTGCTGTTGCAAGAGTGGTGGCAACACAGGCGTCCAGCTTGGATCAAATGGACTTCTGGTGGTGGAGAGCAACACACAGAGTCCCCTTGCAGAGCCAGCCCCGAGGGAAACTCTCTAAACAAAAGGCTTGGGTTAAACCGTCAAGCTGGCAGCGGAAACGCGGCAATTCTTGGCGTGCCTACTGCAGGGAGAGACCAGCAGCAGTGCGGAGCGTAGCTACCCCAGCAGGTTGGATGCAGGCAGCTGGCTAGACCATGAGGGACATCTACCTCCACCTTCGCACCAGAAATCTCTCCGAGTAACAGCAAGCAGGCTCCGGCAAAGCCGCGCGGAGTGTGGCCACAGGATGGCAGCAGGAACTCATCGATGCAGAGCTCCTGCCCTGCTGCTATGGACTTCTTCCATCACAGGCACCAAACTGAATCTTGTTCTTGTCTGGAGGAATTTTTCTGTGACTGTTCCGTCCAGAAGTTTGGCTTCGGCGTTTCAAGGAGATAGTAGAAAGATGAAGGATGGCAGTGCCCAGGCACACGTCCTGGTGCCCTACAGCGCACAGGTGGGGGCACAGTCACCACTCAAGGGCGCAGTGCAGAGGGCTGGTAGGTTAACTGATGGGAGAACTCTTCTAGTTCATCTGAGATACCTAAACACAGAAGAAAGAAAAAAACCAAACCAACCAAACAACCAAACAAAAATACACAAAAAATCCCAAACAAACAAACAAAACCCCACTAAAATAAATAAATAAATGAAAGAATAGATAAATATGTAATAAATCCTAAATAAAAGGGCTGTTTGCCCACCCTCTTCCTCCTCACTGCTCCCTCCCTCCAGGACACTGCTTAGCCAGCCCTTCCCTACTTAGGCTTTTCAGTCTTTCCAGCCCATTTCAGATATTTTGTTACTTTTCTTCACCTTCCCTCCTCTTTATTGACTTCCTGGGCTGTGCTGTCAATAGTGGCTGGTTGGTCTGAATGCACAGATGGGCCCCTCCAAACGTGCTCAGGGCACTGGAAAAGGAAAACCGCTTCCCACTCCCCTTGCCTCTCTGTCTGTCTCATCCTTCAGCTCTCCTCTGGAAGGCAGAGACCTGCTTTTATCCACAGCATCCTGTCAACATCTGATCTGCATTTCCTCTTTCCCACGTGCTTCACCGTGCAGGTCTGAGGAGTGAGTGGAAGGACTTGGCAAACTCCACAGAATCACAGAGTGTTAGGATTGTGAGGGGACCTCTGGAGGTGATCGAGTCCATCCCCCCTTGGTAATGCAGCTTTGCCTAGAGCAGGTTGCACAGGAACATGTCCAGCTGGGTTTTGAAAGGCTTCAGAGAAGGAGATTCCACAGCTTCTATGGGCAGCCTGTTCCAGGGCTCCAGCACCCTCGAAGGAAAGAAGTTCAGGTGGAACCTCCTGTACTCTAGTTTGTACTCTTTGCCACTCATCCTGTCACTGGCTGCCACTGAAAACAGCCCAGCCCCAGCCTCTTGACTGCCAACCTTTAGCTATTGATCAGCACTGACAAGATCCCCTCTCAACTTGCTCTTCTCCAGGCTAAACAGCCCCAAGCTTCCCAGTCTCTCCTCGCACAACAAGGATTTCCCTCAGCACCCCCGTGGCCCTCCTTTGGACTCTGCAGTTCCCTGTCTTCCCACAAGCAGCCCTTAGACCAATTCCCAGCCCAAGAGTTGGCTGCTTTGGTTGTTTTCCTGGTTTCCCTGCTTTGCAGCAGTGGCCAAGGCCACATGCTTCTCCTGGAGCCAGATTTGGGCTTCACTTGGGACGTCTGACACTTCGCCTGGGTGCACGAGAGGGCAACACTTTGTATCCAGCCTTACTCTTCTCCAAAATATCATCTTTAAACCCAGCCATGTCCCTCCACCTCTGAGTGTCCAAGGCTCCAGGTCACACTGCCAGGGCTTTGCAGAGCTGTCCTGAACACAGGATGGGGCAGGAGGCCAGTGCAAAGGTGTGATCCGCATTGCCCCCATTTTAGCAAGATTCTGGCTACTCAGGATTTGTGCCCCACATTGATGATGCTCCCAATCTAACTTTTATTTGGCTACTTCAATGCCTGCAGGTACAGAGGCTGGGAAGGAGATGACATTCAGTCATGACATTCAATGTATTTCAGTATTAAATACGTTGAGTATCCTTCCCTCCTGCTGGAGGAGTGCCCCTTTGCACTGCTTTTCCCATCTCCTTTTCCTCTTCAAGTCCTCAACTTATGTAAAGCCTTTCATCTTCATCATTTACTGCAACTTTTTTTCATAGACTCACAGAACTATTAGGGTTGGAAAAGACCTTTAAAATCAAGTCCAGGAGTCAACCCAACACCATCAGGCCCATTAAAGCACATCCCCAAATTCCATGGCCACATGGTTCTTTAACACCTCTGGAGATGGTGACTCCAGCACCTCCCTGGGCAGCCTGTTCCAATGCCTGACTGCTCTTGCAGTGACGAAATTGTTCCTATTCTCCAACTTAAAGCTCCCCTGATGCAACTTTAAGCCATTTCCTCTCCCTTCTATCACCTGATACTAGGCAGAAGAGACCAACTCCTACCTCACTCCACCCTCCTTTCAGGGAGCTGTAGAGAGCAATGAGGTCTCCCCTCCAGGCTATGCACCCCCAACTCCCTCAGCTGCTCCTCCCCAGCCCTGTTCTCCAGACCCTTGACCAGCTTTGTTGCCCTTCTCTGGACATGCTCCAGCCCCTCAATATCCTTGGAATGAGTGCCTCAAACCTGAGCCCAGTAAAGCACAGTACTGAACACAGTAAAGAGACCATGAAGCTGTCAGAGCAAAGACCACCAAGGAAGTCTGAAGCAGACCAGAAGTTTTCTCCAGAGTTTGCCCCAGAGACTCTGTGCCTCCATGACACAGTAACCCCAGAGCCTAGGTTCTGGGGCCACAAGTGAGGCTGGGATATGGAAGTGCTGTGGGTTGGGCAGGTAGGATGGCCAAATAAATACCCATTCTTCACTCTTACCTCCCCACTACTCCTACCCAGCGGCGTTGAGTAGCTGCAGAGCTGGAGTGATGTGCCAAGATATTGGGATGCAACAGAGGCCCTGACAGTCAAGAGAGGAGATTCTGCCTCTTTACTTTGCTCTACTGAGCCCTCACCTTCAATCCTGCTCTGGTTCTGATGTCCCCAGCACAAGAAGGACACAGAGCTGCAGGAGGGAGGCCAGAGGAGGCTACAAAGATGCTGCAAGGGCTGGAGCAGCTCTGCTGTGAGCACAGGCTGAGGGAGCTGAGGGGGTGCAGCCTGGAGAGGAGAAGGCTCTAAGGGGGAACTTAGAGCTGCATGCCACTAACTGAAGAGATCCTGCAGGAAGGCTGCAGAGGGACTGGTGCTGAGGGTGTCTAGAGACAGGCCAAGGGGGAATGGTTTGGAGCTGAGGAAGAAGTTGTTCAGTGTGAGGGTGGGGAGACTCTGGCACAGGCTGCCCAGGAAGGCTGTGGCTGCCTCCTGCCTGGGGATGTTGAAGGCCAGGCTGGATGAGAGCTTGAGCAGCTGAGTCTAGATGAGAGGTGTCCCTGGTCATGGTGATGAGGTTGGAGCAGATAAGCTCTGAGGTCACTTCCAACCTGAGCCATTCTGTGATTCTGACACCCTTAGGCAGATGAAATGCCTCAGGAACTCACAACTAGGGGCAAGAATGAACTCATTTCAGTCACTGCCCTCTGCCACTGGAGCTCCTGGTGATGAGGTCCAATCCAGCCCCTTGCCAGTGACACAAAAAGCAGCCAGCAGAGCCTAACCTGCCTGGAATCACTCCTGATGTGAATCAATATTTATCAGCTGTCAAGTGATTTCTACTCCACTGTGAACTCCCCACTAAGGAAATCCATTCCCATCCAAACATAGCTGAAGTCTGTCTGCACTGAACAGGAAGAGTTCATCTCTCTCTTCAACCAATATTATCACCAGCAGAAAGACCTCAGACTGAAAGGATGAGGAAGATTCTGCTACCTGCACCACTGGGAAAAAAAAAAAGAAAAAGGTCCTGTTGTGGTCCCTTTGATTTGGCCCTAAGAAATCTCACCAAAGATGCCCAAAATCACTGCCTCAAAGATGAACAGAAATCATCTTCTCCAGGCTTTGGTGGGGGTAGATGTACTTACCCCTTTGGTACAGTATCTAGCAAGTTTATGACTTAATGGTGGTGTTTTGAAGATGGCCATGATGTCCTACCAATATTTTTGCCAGTGATGGGTAGTATGAGCTTCTTTCACTGTCAGAAGACAAACCCCAAGCAACATAATATCACTACACAGTTACCAAGGTAACTGGAGAGAAAGATGAGACCAGCTGGGGTTGCACACTTGGTGATCTCACTTCATTAGCTCATTTCTTTGCATCAGCTCTCATCCCCAGCTCCATTTCTCCCTTGGCTTGAAACCTCACAAGAGCAGTGAATCCTCTCAGTCTCCCATTAGAGAGGTGGCACTGCCCAGCAGCTGCTTTCTTGGCAGCTGTTTGGTTTTGTGGTTTGGTTCTGGAAGACATTTGGTCTCCTCAAAATGGGGATGATGTGGGCGAAGGGAAGTGTGTCGTGAAGAAGGAACAGACAGAGGAACAGTTATGGCCCTTCTGCCTTGCTGGCCCAACATGTTGGTTCTCACACTTGGGAGACCTGCACGTCCAGAGGGTCAAGCCACAATGTCCATCCCCCTCCTATGCCTGGCATGATTCACTCTTGGGCTCATGCCCAGCTGAGATTTGCAAGGAGTCACCCTGGACTAATTCCTCAAGGATCACAAGGAGAACAGTTTATGCCACTGGTTGATCATAGAATGGTCTGGGTTGGAAGGGACCTCCAAAGGTCATCCAGTCCAACCCCTACATAAAGGGTGGGAAATATTCACCCATTTCCATTGTTATTTATTTCTATTGCTGTAGCCCTTGGAAGGAATTCTTGTTCTGAGGCAGGAAATTTCCAGGATGCAAATCCATTTGCTGTTTCCCTTGCAGAAGAAGAATGTTTCCACTCTTTAAATATTGCATAAACCCAACCAAACCACAATGTACAAAAACCCATTTTGGATTCTATAACAAATCAGACCTCAAGAAAAAGGGGAAAAGAAGAGAAAACAAGAGTGCTGTGAACTCAGGGAGAAATGCAGGGGACATGTTGGAGGTAAGTCACAGCATCAGTGGACAAGGNTTAGGTATTGTTGGGGGCTTTTTGTTCATTTTTTTTATACTGTTGGGGGCTTTTAGTTTGGTTTTAGATACTGTTGGGGGTTTTAGTTTAGTTTAGATACTGTTGAGGGCGTTTGGTTTTAGATACTGTTGGGGATTTTAGTTTAGATACTGTTGGGGGCTTTTGGTTTGGTTTTAGATACTGTTGGGATTTTTTGTGTTCATTTTAGATATTCTTGGAGGTTTTTAGTTTGACTTTAGGTATTGTTGTGGGGTTCTAGTTTGGCTTTAGATGTTATTGGGATTTTGGTTTGGTTTTAGATGTTGTTGGGGTATTTGGTCTGGTTTTGGATACTGTTGAGGGTGTTTGGGTTTAGACATTTTTGAGGGTTTTTTGTTTGGTTTTAGATACTGTTGGGAGCTTTTGGTTTGGTTTTAGATGTTGTTGGGGTATTTGGTCTGGTTTTGGATACTGTTGAGGGTGTTTGGGTTTAGACATTTTTGAGGGTTTTTTGTTTGGTTTTAGATACTGCTGGGGGGCATTTTGGTCTGGTTTTAGATAATGTTTGGGGGCTTTTGATTTGGTTTTAGATACTGTTGGGGTTTTTTGTTTGGTTTTAGGTATTGTTGGGGGTTTTTGTTTGTTTTTTGATACCGTTGGGGGCTTTTGGTTTGGTTTTAGATACTTTTTAGGGCTTTTGGTTTGGTTTTAGATACTGTTGGGAGCTTTTGGTTTGGTTTGAGATACTTTCAAGGGCTTTTGGTTTGGTTTTAGATGCTGTTGGGGGGTTTTGTTTGGTTTCAGATGTTGGGGGGGGTTGGTCTGGTTTTAGATACTGTTGGGGGCTTTTGGTTTGGTTTGAGATACTTTTGAAGGCTTTTAGTTTGGTTTTAGATACTGAGGGGGTGGTCTGGTTTGAGATACTTTTGAGGGCTTTTGGTTTGGTTTTAGATACCGTTAGGGGATTTTGGTTTGGTTTTAGAAACTGTTGGGGGATTTTGGTTTGGTTTTAGATACTGTTGGGGGATTTTGGTTTGGTTTTAGACACTGTTGGGGTGGGTTGGTCTGGTTTCAGATAGTGTTGGGGGGTTTTGGTTTGGTTTTAGACACTCCTGGGGTTTTGGGCTTGGCTTTAGATGTTATTGGAGGTTTTGGGTTGGTTTTAGGTATCGTTGGGTTGGTTTTTTGTTTGCTTGCTTTTGGTTTGTTGGTTGGTTGGTTGGTTTGGGGGCTTTATGAATTAATTAATTAATTTGTTTGTTTGTTTATTTATTTTGGCTTCCAGGCTTTGCATTCCTGCTTCTCTTTCCGTCTTGTGCCTTTGAGATTGAAAGCAAGGACAGGTCACTTGCCTTTTTTGTACGAGCATCTCTCTGAACAGCTCCAAGAGGGGGAGAGTGAGAGAGAGAGAGAAAGAGAAAGNACACTCCTGGGGTTTTGTGCTTGGCTTTAGATGTTATTGGAGGTTTTGGGTTGGTTTTAGGTATCGTTGGGTTGGTTTTTTGTTTGCTTGCTTTTGGTTTGTTGGTTGGTTGGTTGGTTTGGGGGCTTTATGAATTAATTAATTAATTTGTTTGTTTGTTTGTTTATTTATTTTGGCTTCCAGGCTTTGCATTCCTGCTTCTCTTTCCGTCTTGTGCCTTTGAGATTGAAAGCAAGGACAGGTCACTTGCCTTTTTTGTACGAGCATCTCTCTGAACAGCTCCAAGAGGGGGAGAGTGAGAGAGAGAGAGAAAGAGAAAGAGGAATCCAAACCCACCAAACAAAACGAGCGACCGCTTTTTAATTGGAAGGGTTTTGTTTTCACCAGGATTTTAACTTTAGAGAGAGCCTCACAAATAACTCTCTCAGGGTCCACTGCTGAACAGCTTTATTCTGCCCCAGGCAGGCTTTCACGGTGCAGCACAATAGCTTTTGTTTCAGAAGTATAGAGCAATGAGGACCTTGAATGCCAGAGGTCTGTATTATATCCATAACTGTAGATTTGGATGGTGGAACGGAGGGCTGGGAGGAGGGGAGGGGGAGAGGGGAAGAAGGTGAGAATGAAAAATTTCCCCATTGTGGAGATGGAGTCCTTCCAGCAAACACTGGCACAATGGGAAGCACATTCTTAAGAGCTGAAGCAGACTCTGGATAAAGACTCCCTCATTTTGTACATAATGGTCCCTGTGCTTTAACCTTGTACAGCTGCTATGACACCTGCTTTTCAAAGCCATTGTGGGAGAACAAGCAGAGCTTTGTCTGCTGTATACATTCTGTGCCACACATGTTAACATTTCTCTTTTTGTATTTACTTTTGTTTCCCCCCACCTTCTCTCTCCCTCTTTTCTCTTCCCTCTTCCCCCCTCCCGACTTTTTTTTCCCCTCTTTTTTTTTTTTTTAAACAGAACAGTTATGAATGAGTGGCTGGAAACTAATTTCAGCCTTGATTCCAGCAACCAGTCTGAAAGCCTCAAAATATTAGGACAAATATTAGACTGGGGGATACTATTTTCTTTTTTCTCCTTTTATTTCCTATCAAACTACCACTCTTTGTGCTCTGCTTCCTCCTCTTCCCTTCCCCACCCTCTTCCTTCCCACCTCTCTGGCTCAGGTTTGAAAGGACAGACAGAAGCCATCAGCTCTTTTTCCTTCCAGCAGAAATAGATGGAGGACTCCATGGCACTGACTCGCTCACCAGGATGTGTCTGGGATGGATGGTGTCTGGGATGGATGGTTGGAAGCCCAGGGCACTGGTGCTCCTGATGAGATGGTGAAGGGTCTGGGCACTGCTGTCCTCTTCTGGCCTTTTCTTGGATGGGGATTCAGGGACTGGAATGGGCTGCCCAGGGAGGTGGTTGAGTCACCCAGCCTGGATGTGTTTGGATGTGGTGCTTAGGGATGTGGTTCAAGGTGAATCTTGTAGAGTAGGGATCTAGGTTGGACTTGGTGATCCTGAGGGGCTTTGCCAACCTGGGTGTTTCTGATCCAAGTGAAGGCAAGAGCAAAGGAAGCCTACAGCACACAGCATCTGTCATCTTCATCTCATTTCATGACCTGCAATAGAAGTAGGGCAAAGACATCAGTTCCTTCTAAATTACCTTGAAGTTCCCCCCAGGTCTAAGTTTCCTTAACTGAGTGAGTGCTGGCTGCAGGTAGGGGGGCAATGGGAATAAGAAAAATTGCTGCTAAGTTACCAAAGAGCAAGTGAAGTATGATCTCTGACCAATGCAGCAGCTGAAATCCAGGACCCAGGATCTGGTGGTGAATCACAACAGCAAGGATATCATAGAATCATAGAATCAACCAGGTTGGAAGAGACCTCCAAGCTCATCCAGTCCAACCTATCACCCAGTGCTAGCCAATGAACCAGACCATGGCACTAAGTGCCCCATCCAGGCTTTTCTTGAACACCTCCAGGGACAGCAACTCCACCACCTCCCTGGGCAGCCCATTCCAATGGCAAATGGTATTGATGATGCCCACTCCACAGATCTGTGAAGCAGATCTGCTGATGCATCGTCTCATGCCTGATGGCCTCTGTCATACAGCAGATCTTGTTTAGCATCACATCACCACCAGCTCTGGTGCCCCAAAAGTAAGACAGGCGTTGAACTGCTGGAGTAGGTCCAGAGGAGGCCATGAATATGATCAGAGGGCTGGAAAACCTCTTCTATGGGGAGAGACTGGGAGACTTGGGGCTGTTCAGCCTGGAGAAGAGAAGGCTCCAAGAAGACCTTAGAGCACCCTTCCAGTACCTGAAAGGGCTACAGGAGAGCTAGGGAGGGACTTGTAGTGACAAGCTGAGGGGTAATGGCTTTGAGCTGGGAAAAGGGAGATAGAGACTGGAGATGAGGAAGAAATTCTTGCCAGTGAGGGTGGTGAGACACTGGAACAGGCTGCCCAGGGCGGTTGTGGCTGCTCGCTCCCTGGAGGTGTTCAAGGCCAGGCTTGAGTAACCTGGGCTAGTGGGAGGTGTCCCTGTCCATGGCAGGGGGGTTGCAGTTGGGTCCCTTCCAACCCAGACCATTCTGTGACTGTCTACAGAGAGGTGGTTCTGCTTAATTGTCTTCAGTGAGCAAAATCAGGACCAGTAGTAGACACCAGACAGAGTCTGCTGCTTCTCTGACTGGTAGAGGTGCCAGTTTTGGCAGAGACTTGAAGCTGCAGCAGTGCTGTTATCTGCATCCTAGAAGATCAGAGAGCAGTTGAGGGTCAGAGGTGCAAACAACTCCCCTGGCTCACACCAGGTTGGTTACTGCAAGCACATTGCATTGCCCCTGAGCAGTACAGGTGCAGGTCCAAAGTGCAGCAAACCCCTTCACAACCACCACCATTAGCATCGTCTGGGCTTTGTGGCTTGGGAGGTTTCCTTTGGTTTGTGGCTACAAAACCAGTTCTACTCACAGGCAGATTTTGAGGGCTAGAGGTGAACATCTCTTCCTTAGTTAACCTCCCCTCCCAGAGCATGAGTGTGGCTCCTGCAGAAGGGCAGAGGAAAATTGTCAGGATCTTGAATCTCAGATTGTGCTCCTTTCTGACACTGATGTTACCATGGCATGAGAAGAGGTATTGAAGATACAAACACCAGTGAGAAGTGTGGGGTAGGAGTGGTTCCCAGGACACTGGACACTAGACAAATATTTCCCCTTTGTCAAAGAAAAAAGAAAACAAGAGGGAAAAAAAGAAACCAAAAGATGAAATTAAAGGCAGGAGGCTGTTTTCTAAACTCACATTTGAGTTTAGAATCAGAATAACTCATTATTTTTCCATGAGAATAGCTCAGGCTGACTTGTTTCATGCTTGTTTTCATTTCTAATTGCTGACTGGAAGTGTCTGCCACATCCACTTGATCTTCAGCATGTTCATACTTGTTGGGGAAGGGAAAAAATCCATGGATGTGTCCACAAGACATCCACTGTCTTTGGAATGTGAGCAGCTAGCAGAAAAGGAGAGGGCAGCTGGCAGAGAGCTAAGCACTGAGCTTCTGCTGGGTGCAAATCTTGGATGTTGGGAGAGGTTCTTCGGCACAAAACCTGCCTTAGGACTGTGCTCATCGGAACTGCTGCCTGAGATGGGAAACAGGCAGGACTTTCATGAGATCCATCTTATTCCTGATGCATCTCATTCTTTCCCAACCTGAACTGAGGTGTTATTTAATTTTCAAGTGTGCTTCTCATTCAACCAGTTTGGCATGAAGCTTGGGCACGTGCATCTGTCAAGTCTAGACAGAAGGGCCTGAGTGAGAAAGAGTTGAGAGAGGATAGTGAGAAAGAACACAGCAGCTAGAAACCAGGCTCAAGCTTCTCATGCCAGCCTCCTGAACTAAGCAGCCTAACTCTTAGCAAGGGATCTGTTGGACTGCTGTGCTGCACAAGTCATGGAATGCCAGCTTGGAAGAGACCCCAGGGACCATCTGGTCAAACCTTTCTAGCTGATGGGGCAGTTGAAATGAGCTGGCTCAGCACCCTGGCAAGATGAGTCTTCAAAGTGTCCAATGGAGGGGACTCCACTGCTGTCCTTGGGAGATGAGTCCAAGGTCTGACTGTGCTCATGGGGAAACGTTTTCTTCTGGAGTCCAATGGGAATCTCCCCAGCAGTAACTTGTCCCCATCACCTTTTGTCTTTTCCATGGGACTCCTCGTGCAAAGGGAGCCTCCATCCTCTTTGTAGCCACCCTGTATTTCCTGGTCCATGGCAATAAGGTCTCCCCTCAGCCTTCTCTTCTCCAGGCTACAACCTCAGGTCTCTCAGCTTTTCCTCACATGGAGCTCTCCTGGTCCTTCTCTGAAGTCCTTCTCTGGTACATTGGAAGGGAGATGTGAGTTCCAAAGGTTCATAATATCTGTAGAAGTAGGAATATGCCTTCCATTTTAAAAAGAATAAAAGCAATACAATAACAACAATAAAGAGCAAAGAAAAAGCCAGGGTAGGTGCAGCTCACACATTCAATACTCAGTCTTCTTTCATGTCAGATCCCCCCCAAGACCACTTCACCCCTCCATATCTAGGCTGTTAATAGAGCAGAAGACAACCCAGGCACCCAGCCATCCAGAGCATAATCCTGCCAGTTGAAAGCACATAAAGGCACTTCAGAGCAGCAAGTGTCAATAGCCACTCCCCTATTGATACAGCATCCCTTCCCTCCTCCACCAGCTCCACCTGGCAAACACACAAGGGCTATTGGAAATCTAACCCCAGCAGCACAGCTACAGAAGATGCTGCAAAAGAGGAGGAGGAGAGGGAGAGAAGAGAGGAGCGAGAAGACGAAAGGGGAGAGAGGGAAGAGAGGAGAGAAAGAGAAGAGAGAAGAGGAGAGAAGAGAGGAGAGAAAGAGAAGAGAGAAGAGGAGGGGAGAGAGGAGATAGAGAGAGAAGAGGAAGGAGAGAGAAGAGGAAAGAGGGAGAGAGAAGAGGAAAGAGAGAGAGAGAAGAGAGATGGAGAGAGAGAGAAGAGGGAGAGAGAAAAAAAGAAGAGAGAAAGAAGAGAAAAAAGGAAAAAATA
Source organism: Ramphastos sulfuratus (assembly GCA_013399055.1). Classification (NCBI taxonomy): domain Eukaryota; kingdom Metazoa; phylum Chordata; class Aves; order Piciformes; family Ramphastidae; genus Ramphastos; species Ramphastos sulfuratus. The sequence continues at coordinate 58,983 of WBNM01021075.1, forward strand.
AAACAGAAAAGAAAAAAAGAAAAAGGGAAAAAAGAAAAGAGAAAACAGAAAAGAGGAAAAAATAAAAGATAAAAAAGAAAAAAGAAAACAGAAAAAAGAGAAAAGAAAAAAGACAAAAAAAAAAAAAAAAGACAGACAAAAAAAGGAAAGGTAATACAATGATGTTATTACAAAAGTGGTATTTCCATCTGTTAGTTCCTGCTCGGCTGCCTGCTCCTTGTTTAGGAAGTGCTGGCACAGAAGGGTTTGGGCAGAGGGGTTAACACACCTGGTATGCTCTTACACAGAAGCTGCTGAGAGGTCTGGCAGATGACAGATATGAGACCTAGTGGAAAAGGGGAGAGGCAGATGCTGAAGGAGCCCTTAACCTACAGTCTGATTGCAGACCATTGGACATCCTTGCACCTCATAATTTTTAATTTCTTTTTTGTGTCCCCAAGATATTGTCAGACACAGCAGCAGAGCTGAGGAGCATGGATCAGAGATGTGCTGCCTGGAAGGGGATCAAAATCCAACTTGCTGCAGACATGTAACAGACACAGGGGCAGGTCCGTCAAGGTGCCATGTATTCTCCAAGCTCCAGGGTCCATAAATCACAGAACCACAGCATTAACTGGGTTGGAAAAGACCTTCAAGATCATTGAGTCCAACCTATCACCCAACACCTTCCCATTAACTAACCCATGGCACTAAGTGCCTCCTGCGGCATCCTCCAGGGATGGGGATTCCGCCACCTCCCTGGGCAGCCCATTCCAATGCCAATCACTCTTGCTGGGAAGAACTTCTTCCTAACATCCAGCCTGAACCTGCCCTGGCACAGCTTGAGGCTGTGTCCTCTTGTTCTGTCCCTGGGTGTCTGGCAGAAGAGCCCAATCCCGCCTAGCTACAACCTCCTTTCAGGTAATTGTAGAAGGCAATGAGGTCTGCCCTGAGTCTCCTCTTCTCCAGGCTGGACACCCCCAGCTCCCTCAGCTGCTCCTCATAGGGCTTGTGAGAAAGGTCTGGGCCAATTTCTAGGAGTGTCTCAGGAGCAGGTCCAGCCTACTGAGCAGAGGAAGGCTGCACATCCCTTCCCCAGTCCCATCAAAGTGGTAGAGCAAAGGAGTGCATCTTCTGCAGTGTCTCAGCCTTCCAGTTAACCATACTCAGTGACAGGGCTGAGATGTGACCACCAACCTCAGAGCAGGTCCTTACTCTGTGCTGCAAGGAACTACCTCCACCAGAGTCACCATGTCTCTAGCCCCAGCTTAGGAGTCTCCTAGGCTTTCCCTGTTGCCACCCAAACCCATGCACTGCCTGCAAGGAGTCTCTGTCCCACTCCATCCAAGAGAGGTCTAATCCACCCACACTGAATTCACCAAACCCATTCTCAGGCTCACATCAAGCACAGAAACACCAAACCTGTGCCCTCTTCTGGCTCTGGGATTGTGATTTGTAAGGAGAGTCCAGACTCCTAAAACTTCCAAACTTTCCACTGAGTACTTGCAGGAGTTACATCTCCCTCCTGCCTATCACAGAGTGATTTATGTTGAACAAAACTTCTAAGATCATTGAGCTCAACCCTGGTCACTAAACCACCTCCCCAAGAGCCATGACCACAAGTTTCCTGAACACCTCCAAGCCTGTTCCAATCCCTGATCACTCTTGCAGCAAAGAAATTGTTCCTAATCTCCAAGCTAACCCTCCCCTGGCACAATTTCAGGCCATTATCCTAGGCTCCTACAAGTGTTTTTCAGAAAGGTCTTTCACTTAGTTTCTAGGAATTGACATTTTGGGGAGCTCCTGGTACCAGTCACTCCAAGAAAGCTATGTAGAGCATCTTGAAAGGAAAAGGCACAAAATAAGTGAATTACTGCAGAACCAGCAAAAAAGGCACTTTTGCTGTCCTCATGGGCTACAAGGATGCATTACAAGAAAGATCTGGAGGTGCTGGAAGGTGTCTAGAGAGGGGCCATAAGGATGCTAATGGGGCTGGAGTTGCTCTGCTATGAGGACAGGCTGAGAGAGTTGGGGCTGTGCAGTCTGCAGAAGGCTCTGAAGGGACCTTATTGTGGCCTTCCAGTATCTGAAGGGGGCTACAAGAAAACTGGTGAGAGACTTTTTAGGGTGTCAGGTAGTGATAGGACTGGGGGAAGTGGAGCAAGACTAGAAGAGGGGATATTGAGATTAGACATTAGGAAGGAGCTTTTCAGCATGAGGGTGCTGAGACACTGGTTGAGGTTGCCCAGGGAGGTGGTGGAAGCCTCATCCCTGGATGTATTTCAGACCAGGCTGGAAGTGGCTCTGGGCAACTTGATTTAGTGTGAAGTATCCCTCCCTGCCCATGGCAGGGGGGTTGGAGCTTGGATGATCCTTGAGGTCTCTTCCAACTCTGACCATTCTGTGGTTCTATGATGCACTTCACTTGTGTGAAGGCAGCCAGAAAATACAGGAAGAAAAGTCTTCAGAGGCCAAAAATGGGGTGAAGCAGAGGATTTGGTGTAGGATTTTGTTTGGTTTTTCATTTGATGTTTTGCAAAGAGAGTAAAAAAAAAAAAAAAAAAAAAAAAAAAAAGATGACCCCAATTGGTTAGTGATCAACTCATCAATTTCCAGCAGCAAAATACTGGGTGCCACCAAATGCAACCCCAAGTTAAAGCTAGGACTACTTTGAACAATCAGAGTATTTAAAATAAATAAATAGATANCCCAATTGGTTAGTGATCAACTCATCAATTTCCAGCAGCAAAATACTGGGTGCCATCAAATGCAACCCCAAGTTAAAGCTAGGACTACTTTGAACAATCAGAGTATTTAAAATAAATAAATAGATAAATAGATAGATAAATAGATAGATAAATAGATAGATAAATAGATAGATAAATAGATAGATAAATAGATAGATAAATAGATAGATAAATAGATAGATAAATAGATAGATAAATAGATAGATAAATAGATAGATAAATAGATAGATAAATAGATAGATAAATAGATAGATAAATAGATAGATAAATAGATAGATAAATAGATAGATAAATAGATAGATAAATAGATAGATAAATAGATAGATAAATAGATAGATAAATAGATAGATAAATAGATAGATAAATAGATAGATAAATAGATAGATAAATGGATAGATAAATAAATAAATAGATACATAAATAAAGAATCAAATAAATAAATAAATGAAATTAAACCCCCAAAATACCCAAGCTAAGCTTTCAGGGGCTCAAGACTTATTGCTCACATTTTCTCAGCTATCTCAAAGAAAAAGAAAAAAAAAAAAAAAAGAAGAGGATGTTGTAGAAAATGGTCAAATTTATCATTTATAGCCAAATATTAATGTAGCAGCAGGAGACTTGATGTGGGCCAATCTATCTCCAAGCATTCAGACTTCAAAGGGAGCATAAACAGGAAATTAATGGTTTGTCTAGTGTAAAGGAAAAATAAATGCAAATGTAGCCTCATTAATACCAAGTGGGTGACTTCTTGGTTTATGGGGTTTGGATTGATTTTTGTCAAAGGCCAATAGATTTATTAAAAAAATGTCTTTTAAATTTAGCATCCCCATAGCCATTAGTTGAAAGAAATAAAATCCGCTGCAATTGCCACCACCGCCGCCACCACCTCTCCTCCTCCTCCTCCTCCTCCTCCTCCTTCTCCTCTCCCCCTCCACCCCCCACCCCGATGTTGTTTTACCTAAATAAAAGTTCTTGCATTAGGACTCACTTTCACACTGAAATATGTCTCTTGTAGGAGCTGCTATAAACGTCAGCATTTTCCACCACGTTAGTTTATGGGCAGAGTGAATTTTAATGGCATCGTAATCTCGCCGCAATCAATTGCGGGGCATGGGGGGAGGGAGGGATGGAGAACCTCAGGGAGTGGCCATTAAGCAGAGCTCTGCATCACTCCTAGTGCTCAGGAGCTTTTTCAAAGGGTTCTTGGAGGATTTGGTTGGTTGTTTTGTTGTTTTATTTCCCTCCCCCCCTTTCTCTTTTCAATACCTACTCACAAAATGTTTCTCCTTGCCTCTTTCACCTCATTTGGCCACAGTGGACTTAGGTTGTGCTCAATTTGCATTTGCAAGAAGAGCTGATTCAACTCTTTACCTAGGCACATATTTGCAGATACTTTGTCCTAATTTCCACCCAAGCTTAAAGCATCTTCCATTAATAATCAAGGAAAGCCTAATTAAGGAAACCTAAGGGACCAAGCTGTAAGACTATTTCAATCCAAAGGGCTGCAGCACAGGAGGTTCCAGCTCAACACAAAGGGGAACTTCTTGACTGTAAGGGTCACAGAGCACTGGAACAGGCTCCCCAGATTGCTTGTGGAGTCTCCTTCTCTGAAGACTTTGAAGGCACAGCAGGTTTCACCTCAACACAAGGGGGAACTTCTTTACTGTAAGGGTCACAAAGCACTGGCACAGGCTGCCCAGCGAGGTTGTGGAGTCTCCTTCTCTGGAGACTTCCAAGGCCTGTCTGGACAAGTTTCTCTGTGACCTGAGCTAGATTGTATGGTCCTGCTCTGGCAGGGGGGTTGGATTTGATCTCTTTGGGTCACTTCCAACCCCTAACATCCTGTGAGCCTGAGATGTAAGGAAGATCTGTGAACAGGCATCTTTGATAACCAAGAACCTGGGGCAGAAGACCTTAAAAAAAAAAAAAAAGGAAAGAAAAAAAAAAGAAAAAGAAAAGACAAGGCTTTGAGGAGATCTTACAGTAGACTTCCAATATCAGAAGGGGACCTACAGGAAAGCTGGGGAGGGACTATTTAGAAGGTCTTGTAATGACAGGATGAGGAGGAATGGGTTTAAACTGGCAGAGGGGAGAGTTAAACTGGATGTTAGAAAGAAGTTCTTTCCAGTGAGGGTGGTGAGACACTGGCACAGGTTGCCCAGGGAGGTTGTGGAGCACAGGATGACCGAATGTGATCGAATATCACATTGGGTGATTCTGTGCTCCACAGCCTCCCTGGAGGTGTTCAGGACAAGGTTGGATGAGGCTTTGAGCAACCTGTTCTAGTGGGAAGTGTCCCTGCCTATGGCAGGGGGTTGGAACTGGCTGAGCTTTGAGGTCCCTTCCAACCTAAACCCTTCTATGATTCTATGATTCAATGATCTTGGAGGTCTTTTCCAACCAACACAAGCCTATGATTTCTGATTGCTCAAGTGACTTGAGAGGATCCTAGGCCTCCTTTTCAGGAGGTGTTTGCTGGTTGGGACATCTCCTGTCCATCCTCTCAGAATGGGATGCTTTCCAGATCACACAACCATAAGGGTTTGAAGGGACCTCTCAAGTCCAACCCTGCTGCCAAGGCAGGATCACACAGCAACAGGTCCAGGCAGGTTTTGAAAGTCTCCATAGACAGAGACTCCATCACCTCTCTGTGCAGCCTGCTCCAGGACTACAGCACCCTTAAATTAAAGAAATTCCTCCTCACATTTAGATGGAACTTCTTATGTTCAAGTTGGTGCCCATTACCTCTTGTCCTGTCACTAGGCACCACTAAACGAAGCCTGGTCCCATCCTCCTGACCACTACTGAGTATTAATCAGCATTGAGGAGATCCCTCCTCAGGCTGCTCTTCTCCAGGCTAAACAGCCCAAATTCTCTCAGCCTCTCCTCAGTGATGTTCCAGTCCCCTCAGCATCTTTGTAGCCTTACTCTGTAGACAACGAAGGCAGCTGCTGGTTACATAATCACTGACCACAGGCAGCAGTTTGACATTAAAACTACAAGTTGGCATGACACAGTGGCTGAGACATTCACTTTCCCACCACCCACCAACTCTTGAGCTAACAGCACATTTGGCCAGACCCAGAGATCAGCTTCTCAAGCTGGTGTGCAATAAACTTAGCTGACGCCTACCACAGAGCTCGCCTCAGGGAAACAGAAGAACATAGGCTGATGGTCCCACATCACACATTTTGTTGGGTTGCTGCAGGACCCAAGATGACAATTTCCTGCTCCAGAAATCATTGGGAAGTTGTCCTGAAGAACATGTATTTGGTTACCATTGATTTCTTTAGGGCATTTTAAGGCAAGGACTTGCAGAGATGTTGCTGTGCTCTGCTTCTGTATAGGAAAATGGCAAAACGCAGAGAGTCAGAGAATCACAGAATGGGTTGGGTTGGAAGGGACTTTACAGATCATCCAATTTCCACCCCCCTGCCATAGGCAGGGACACCTCCCACTAGCCCAGGTTGCTCAAGGCCTTATCCAGCCTGGCCTTGAATACCTCCAGGGAGGGAGTAGCCACAACCTCCCTGGGCAACCTGTGCCAGTGTCTCACCATCCTCACTGGCAAGAATTTCTTCCTCATCTCCGATCTCAATCTCCTCTCTTTCAGTTCAAAGCCACTGCCTCTCATCCTGTCACTACAAGTCCTTGTCAGAAGTCCCTTCACAGCTTTCCTGTAGGTCCCCTTGGGGACATGGCTTAATGTCCATGGTGGTGTTGGCCAAGGTTAGAGTCAGTCTTGGAGGTCCTTTCCAACTGAAACAACTCTGTGATTTGTTCTGATGTTCATGACAACTCCAGATTTGCTCTCTCACTGCAGATTTTCCTTCCACTAGGAAAAGAAACCAGGATGCAACTTGAGGCCATTACCTCTTGTTCTGTCACTTGTTCTTTGGGAGAAGAGACCAACCTCTACCTGGCTCCAGACTCCTTTTAGGAAGTTGGAGAGAGCAATGAGGTCTGCCCTCAGCCTCCTCTTTACCAGACTAAACAACCCCAGGTCCCTCAGCTGCTCCTCACCAGCCCTGTTCTACCAAGCTTTCAACTGCTCCTTTGCCCTTCTCTCCATGCTCCAGCCCCTTAATGTNAAAAAAGGGAGGGAATGGTCAGAAGGAAAAAACAGGAGAGAAGAGGCAGAAAGGAAAGGGGGGAGAAGGGGTAGAAGGGGAAAAAAAGGGGGAGAGAAGGGGCAGAAGGGAGAAAAGAAGGAAGGGAAGGGGCAAAAGGGAAAAAAAGGGGGAGGGAAGGGGCAGAGGGAGAAAAAAGAGGGAGGGAAGAGGCAAAAGGGAAAAAAGGGGGAGGGAAAGGGCAGAAGGGGAAAAAGGAGGAGGGAAGAGGCAGAAGGAAAAAGGGGAGAGAAGAGGCAGAAAGGAAAGAGGAGGGAAGGGGCAGAAGTGAGAAAAAAGGGGAGGAAAGGGGCAAAAGGGGAAAAAAAGGGGAGGGAAGGGGCAGAAGAGAAAAAAAGAGGAGGGAAGGGACAGAAGGGAAAAAAAGGGGGAGGGGAGGGGCAGAAGGGAAAAAGAAGGGGAGGGAAGGGGCAGAAGGGGAAAAAAGGGGGTGAGATGGGGAAGAAGGGGAGAAAAAGAGGAGAGAAGGGGCAGAAGGGAAAAAAAGGGGAGAGAAAGGACAGAAGGGAAAAAAGGGAGAGAAAGTGTAGAAGGGAAAAAAGGAAATGAGGCAGAAGGGAAAGAAAAACAAAAAAAAAAAGAAGAAAAAAAATTGAATTAATTTATGGTAAGAAAAAAATAACAAAATAGCAGAGTTGCAGCTTGTGAGCTTGCATTAAAACTGGAAATGTTTTGAGCATGGTGGAGTCCCACGGTGCCTGCAGTCTGCCTGCCCTGGCGGCGCTGCAAACCCCAACGTGCCTCTCACTGCTTGCTGTGTGAGCTGCTGTTAGAAGTGACCCCAGCTGCTGTCGCTATCAGTGCATAAATCTCCAGGCTGGCAGCGATTAGCAGAAGACAAACGGTCAGGAAATAAATAAATAAATAAATAACCCCGCACCACCACCCCCCCACACACACACAACAACCCCAACCCACCACCTAACACTCTCCTTGACCTAGAAATCATCAATTCAGGAAGGCATCTGAAACACCTTGGAAGCTGTCAGCAGAGCTGAGAGGAGAACGAGTCTCTGGGCTCATTTAAATGTTTTAGATGGAAACTGTTTGTCCTATGTGGACAGGTCAAAAACTCAGCACAGGGGAACTCAGCACAAACCTTGGCTTTGCACACACACACACACACAAGGCTGCTGCTTCATAGTCCTCACACCACAGTCTTCAGAGGAGGGAAAAATAAAATAAAAAACAAACAAACCCAAACAAACTGATTGGGTTTCTCATTTGCATCCCCCAGCCAAATGGAAATTCTGCTCCCAGGGAGAAAGTGGATTTTTTTTTTTTTCTTTTTTAAACTGTAAATGCCTTTTTCAGCCATTGCAGAAGGACCTTGTAGTAGCCTTCCAGTATCTGAAGGGGACCTACAAGAAGGCTGGAGAGGGACTATTTACAAGGTCTTGTAATGACAGGACAAAGGGCAATGGGTTTAAACTGGCAGAGAAGAAATTTAGACTGGATGTTATGAGGAAGTTCTTTGCAGTGAGGGTGGTGAGGCACTGGAACAGGTTGCCCAGGGAGGTTGTAGCTGCTCCCTCCCTGGAGGTGTTCAAGGCCAGGCTGGATGAGGCCTTGAGTGACCTGTACTAGTGGAAGGTGTCCCTGCCTATGGCAGGGGGTTGGAACTAGATGATCCTTGAGGTCCCTTCCAACCCTACCATTCTATGATTCCCAAGTCACTAACTTGGGAAGCTAGAGCTGCCCCATTCCATGGAAAGCTTAGAATCACAGAGTTGTCTTTGTTGGAGAAGCAGCCAGTCTCAACCATCAACCCAACATCACTATGGCCACTAAACCATGGCCCCCAAGTGCCATGACCACAGGTTTCTTGAACACCTCCAGGCATGGCGGCTCCACCACCTCCCTGGGCAGCCTGTGCCAATCCCTGACCATTCCTTCTCTAAAGATATTTTGCTCAAATCCAACCTAAACCTCCCCTGGCACTGTTTCAGGCCATTTTATCAGGCATTGAGCAGAAGGAAGCTGCCCATACAGTTGTCCTTAACGAATGCTTTTGTTTGGCTTCAGAAAGAGCCAGCAAAGACATCTGGCTGCTGCTGCTTCTCCTTCCTCTAAGTGAATCAGGGCTGCTGTGCTGCCCACGCTGACAGCAGACAAACAGAGGATTCAGCTGCTTTTGCCTTCCTCATTTCTTCTTTCTAATAGGGCTCAGAGAAAGCAATGATGAACTGCTGCTGTAAGTGCATTGCTGCTCCATCTGCAGCATCCAGAGCGTTTTGGCATGCTGGAAAAGGGACAGACACCTCATACAGCATCCAGAGTGTTTTGGCACACTGGCAGAGGGGCAGAGACCTCATACAGCATCCAGAGCATTTTGGAACACTGGCAGAGGGGCAGAGACCTCATGCAGCATCCAGAGCATTTGGGCACGCTGGCAGAGGGGCAGAGACCTCATGCAGCATCCAGAGCATTTGGGTACGCTGGCAGAGGGGCAGAGACCTCATGCAGCATCCAGAGCTGAGAACAGAGACCTCAGCTACTTCACAACCATCCAGTCAGACAACCTCTTGGAGCCCTGTCTACACTGCTGCTCCCATTATCCTCACTAGGCACATGGGAGTAAATCCAAAATCCCAGGACAGAGCTAGTCTGTGGTGAAGGAGAGCAGCTTAGAAAGCATTCATTACATAGGTAAGGCCACCATGGAAGAAAAACAAGATTAAAGGTGAAGTTTCTTTGCCAGTCTCCAAAATCCAGGAGGAAAAAAAAAAGAAAGTGGAGACATGCTTAGAGAAAATGTTCTCAGGGTAGCCCTCCTTGCACCTTTCCTTTTGTTTCTTTTCTCTCTCTCTTTCTTTTTGTTTGTTTTTTTTTGTTTGTTTGTTTGTTTTTTGGTTTTTTTTTTTTTTTTTTGTTCCAATTCAGTCTGGGTGGTATTTTTAAAGATGATATGGAAATGAATCTATTTTTGTGAAATGTTCTCTCTTAGTTGGTTAAAATGCAGCTTTCGTGCTCTGGAAAGGAAAAAAAAATCTCAACTAGGGGAATTTCTTTTTGGTCCTTTTGAGATGATTCTTTGAGCAGAGCTGTTCTCAAGCATGAGGTTGCAGACAGCTGGATGGGAGGTTGTTTGCTCTCCGGCTGGGAGGTTGTTTTTAGGGTTTTTTTTGATTGATAACATTCTCCATGGGGCAAAGTGAAGAGAGGAAGGTGAAAGTTTTTTTGTTTGCCTGAAGAGTGATGCTGGTAGTTTGCCTGTCTCTTTATTTCATAGAAAGGCTCAGGTTGGAAGACGTCTCAGAGATCACCTACTCCAACCCCTCCTTCATGGGCAGGGACACCTCTCAACTAAACTCGGCTGCTCCAGCTCTCATCCAGCCTGGCCTTCAACACTCCCAGGCAGGAGACAGCCACAACCTCCCTGGGCAGCCTGTGCCAGAGTCTCACCACCCTCACACTGTAGAACTTCTTCCTCGACTGCAGCCTGACCCTGCTCTGCCTCAGCTCCAAACCATTCCCCCTTGGCCTGTTGCAACACAGCCTTATGAAAATAGTCACTCTGCAGCCATCCTGTACAAGCAAGCTCGGTGCTGTGCACCGAGCCCAGGTATGCCAGTCCCATCTGAGACTGGGAACCCTCTCAGAAATTAAGAATAGATTGAAATCATCTCCCAAGGGCAGAAGTGGAGTCCACTGAATTGGACAGGTTTAAGACTCAGCTTGCCAGGGTGCTAGGTCAGCTCATTTTAGCTGCACCATCACCTGCAGAGCTCGGACCAGATGATCCTTGGGGATCCTTCCAGCATGGCAACCTGGCAGCCTGGTTCTGTGATTCACTGTCTGGGGGAAAAAGCAAAGGCAGAAGGGGATTGAGGTGACTTCTCCAGGAGTCTGAAGGCAGTCTGGGTGTTGTGCATGTCTCTCATGTTTGGTGTCCCATAGCTGGACACAGGGTCTCAGCAGAGCAGAGGGGCAAGATCCTCTCTCTCCATCTCTGGCCATGCTGCTTTGGATGCAGCCCAGGCTGCCATTGACCTTCTGGGCTGACAGTGCCCATTGCTGGATCATCCACCAGCACCCTAAGTCCTTCTCTGAAGGGCTGCTCTCAATCTCATCATCCCCCAACCTGGATAGATACAGAGGATTGCCCTCACCTTAGTGTAGGACCTTGCACTTGGCCTTATTGAACCTCATGAATCTGCCTCCCCTTCCTTCCTGCTCAGCAGAATCCTGTTCTTTATCCAACATCAAGTCCCAGATCCATCCCACAGCCTCAGAGGAGGCTGGGCATCCAATTACCAATGTTTCAACCTCAGATTAGGTAAATAATTTTGCAGTTTGGCTGTCCTGTGCTACTGCAGCTTGGACAATTCCCTACAACCTCCCCAGCATACAGAATGAATACTTTTTCCTCCCCTTCCATGTACAGTTCAAAGGCTTCCCTCACTCAGACACACAGAGGTTCCCTCTGTCCCTGGTAAAAAAGGTGCAGGCCTCAATGAAATGACAAAGTCTGTGGCTTTGCAGTCTTGTCTTGCTTCTAGGATCTGGTTTAGCTTCAGTGGCAGATGGGCATGCTTCTTTGACAGATGTCTTCAGTTAAATGTGAGCATGAATCAATGGCAGCAGAGAAGGAGGAGGAACCTTCTTCCAAAGCTCTTAGACCCTACAGAGAACATCAGTGGCACAAACCTCTCATCAGTTATTGAGAGTTGTTAAGATGTAGACTGGAAATTAGGAAGAAATTATTTCCAATGAGGGTGGTGAGGCACTGGAACAGGTTGCCCAGGGAGGTTGTGGATGTCCCCTCCTTGGAGTTCTTCAAGGCCAGGTTGGATGAGGCCTTGGGCAAACTGTTGGAGAGTAGGAGGGTTCTGCAGAGGGACCTGGACAGTCTGGATGGGTGGGCAGAGGCCAATGGGATGAGATTGAACAAGGCTAAGTGCAGGGCTCTACACTTTGGCCACAACAACCCCAAGCAGTGCTACCTGCTGGGGACTGGAGAGCAGCCAGGCAGAAAGAGACACGGGAGTGCTGGTAGAGAGGAGCTGAATGTGAACCTGCAGTGTGCCCAGGTGGGCCAGGAGAGCCAATGGCATCCTGGCCTGGATCAGGAACAGTGTGGCCAGTAGGACAAGGGAGATTATTCTGCCCCTGTACTCAACACTGGTCAGGCCACACCTTGAGTGCTGTGTCCAGTTTGGGGCCCCTCAACTCAAGAGAGATGTTGAGGTACTGGAAGGTGCCCAGAGAAGGGCAGCAAGGCTGGTGAGGGGCCTGGAGCACAGCCCTGTGAGGAGAGGCTGAGGGAGCTGGGGGTGTGCAGCCTGCAGAAGAGGAGGCTCAGGGTAGACCTCATTGCTCTCTACAGCTACCTGAAGGGAGGTCGTAGCCAGGTGGGGTTGGGCTCTTCTCTTAGGCAACCATCAATTGAACAAGGGGACGCAGTCTCAAGTTGTGCCAGGGGAGGTCTAGGCTGGATGTTAGGAGGAAGTTCTTGCCAGAGAGAGTGATTGGCATTGGAATGGGCTGCCCAGGGAGGGGGTGGAGTCCCCATCCCTGGAGGTGTTCAAGAAAAGCCTGGATGGGGCACTTAGTGCCATGGTCTGGTTGATTGGGTAGGGCTGGGTGATAGATTGGACTGGATGAGCTTGGAGGTCTCTTCCAACCTAGTTGATTCTATGGTTCTATGAACATGGACTGATGGAGCTGTCCCTGCCCACCCCTTCCCCAGCCCCACAGGGGGATTGGAACTGGATGATGTTTGAGGCCCCTTCCAAGCCAAAGCATTCTCTGACTCTCTAGAGTGTCCAGAGGGTCCCTGCACGCTCCCTGCTGCGGCTGTGCAGGAGAGCAGGTCTGCATCCTGCGTGTAGCAACATGAGCCCGAGATAATAAAACGGGAGGACGTGAAGAAGAGAGAAATCATCAGGGCTGTTAATTTGACACCGACTCTTTTGATCTCCTCTTTAGATCAGAAGGAAAGGCTAAGTGTGCTTCCTTTTAATCTTCGCTCCCGCACTTTAAAGGCCTCAATAATGTTCCCACCAACCAGATCATTTTCATTTGCAACTCTAATTAATCTGTGAATAAATATGCTTCGGAGAGGTGGATTGGCTTAAATGAAGGCTGTCTTTTCACCTTTAATCTATAATGCTGCATTTCCCTCTCTTGAGAAAATAGCTTCTAGCTTGCACTCTCTCTCCTTTCCTCCCCAAGTTCATGCAAGGCTCTTTCTCTCCTCTTCTCTTCTAGTCTCTCTCTCTCTTTTTTATTATGATAAAATAATGGCTTCGGCAGGTGAATAAAAGGTTGGGCAAGTTTGACAAAAATGGGAAGCTATTCACCCTTGCTACCTTTAATCTACTGCATTCTGCTCCTAATGAGTGTAAATTACCCGAGCTATTTCCCAGAGTCTTTCTGTGGCATAATACCAGCCAGCAGACCATTCTCAGGAGGCAGCTTTGCTATTATTGCTATTAGCATTATCTTTAATCTTTTATGGCGTGAAGAATGAGGGCAACAAGAATCCACACAAAGCAGCAGGAGCCAGCCAGAGGAGTCTGGTAGGGCCCACTGGGCTGTGTGAAGGAATGGGTCCTCTCATCAGAAAGAGCCAGCAGCCAAGTGGCATCCTGTTGAATTGAGGCCAGAGGAGGCTACAAAGATGATCCAAGGGCTGGAGCAGCTCTGCTGTGAGCACAGGCTGAGGGAGCTGCGGGTGTGCAGCCTGGAGAGGAGAAGGCTCCAGGGGGACCTTAGAGCTGCCTGCCAATAGCTGAAGAGATCCTGCAGGAAGGCTGCAGAGGGACTTGTGCTGAGGGTGTCTAGAGACAGGCCAAGGGGGAATGGTTTGGAGCTGAGGCAGGGCAGGGTTAGAGTGGAGCTGAGGAAGAAGTTCTTCAATGTGAGAGAGGTGAGAGTCTGGCACAGGCTGCCCAGGGAGGCTGTGGCTGCCTCCTGCCTGGGAGTGTTGAAGGCCAGGCTGGATGAGAGCTTGAGCAGCTGAGTCTAGCTGAGAGTCAACCATGAAGGGGAGGTTGAAGTAGATGATCTCTGAGATTCCTTCCAACCTCAGCCATTCTATGATTCACGTGAAGGGGAGGTTGGAGTAGATGATCTCTGAGGTCACTTCCAACCTCAACCATTCTATGATTCACATAGGATGGAAGACCACACACACACACACACACACAAGAATTTAAAAAATCAGTCCAGCTTTGCAAAGCTTGGCTAAAGCTGCATCAACGTGCCCATGTTTTTTATATCACCCATTACTGGCTTCAGCCAGGGTTGGGAAAGGAATCTGACCTCAGAAATTCCCTCATAGTCTTGTAGCATTGGTTTGCAGAATCGAGGTCTAGGCACAGAGGCAGCAAAGATCTGCCCACGTAGCAGACTGCATGCACACAAGCAGTACCATCTCACTCCACTGCACAAAATCCCACCTCTGGTGTGTGCAGAAAAACCTGTTTTCAGATGGTCCTGTTCTGGGAAGATGAGAGAGCTGGGAGGTGGCAGACTCAGTCTACACACAGACTTGCCAGGTAGCCACTGCACGCATCCACAACTTGAGGGGCAGCATTAGAGGAACATCCTGGAAGACAAACTCAGGCTTTGAGAATGGGAGGGATGATGGTTTAGTGCACACAGTGGTCTTAGATTGACAGCTGGCCTCAATATTTGAGGTCTTTTCCAGCCAAAATGATTCTATGATTTTAGGAAGAGGAAAGCTGAAGTAAAACATCCCACACAGCCTCTGGCAAACAGCAAACTGACAATCTAGGATGAAATCTTGCAATGTAAATCTCAAGCTGGCCAAGCCATCAACATGAAGAAGTCTAACTATTGAGAAGAAACCAGACTAGGATTACATGCAAAAAAAGCACTTCAGAAGTGAGCCTCACATCTTCACTGATGATCTGGAAAGGGCATTTAAGACTTTTATCCTGGAGGTATTCAGGTCAAATCAGAAGCAGCTGTGAATGACAGCTACAAAAGGAGCTACGGCATGCAGGAGTTGGCCAGGAGAAGTGCAAGGCAGCTCCTGCTGGGGTTAAATACCCTGCAACATTCACATCCAGTGTGAAAAAGAGCCTGGGAAGCTGCACTGTGAGCACAGAGCTGGTGTTCAGGTGACCTGCTCTCACAGTGGAATAATAGTGGTTTCTTCAAACGGCAAGAAAGAGACAATCCAGAAGCAAACGAGAGCAAGAAACAGACAATCCACAAGCAAAAGAGAGCAAGAAACAGACAATCCAAGTGGTCAGGTTGGCTTAAGAAATTGCCACCAATCACCTGGGAAAGCACCAGGAGAGCCCTTGCTGTTTCACAGTGAGGTGTATTAGTGCCCACCATCTGTGGAGAGCACTGGTAGGGAACTGGGAGCTTCATCACTTCTCGGTGGGAACATCAGTGGGAACCACTCTACCTGCTCACTCTGTCAGGTCCATCCAGCTCAGTGATGAGCAGCAAGCCAAAGCCCTCACTCACATGAACTGATGCCACCCCATGGCGTCCACAGGTGTCATCATCCCCTGCCAGCCACTGTGCAGAGGGAGAACTAGGTACAGCTGGGCAGCAGAACCGAGTTCAGATTTGAGCCCTTCCAAATTTGGCCCAATTTGGTCTGAGAAAGAAGTGGAGTTTACAAACAGGCTAAGATACTTGGGCCCCTCAGAAAGACTTTGAGTTGCCAGAGCGTACCTAAAGCAGAGCAGGGAAGCTGCATGAGTCTTATGAGGAGCAGCTGAGGGAACCGGGGTTGTTTAGTCTGGGGAAAAAGAGGCTGAGAGGGAGACTCATTGCCCTCTACAACCCCCTGAAAGGATGTTGAAGTGTGATGGGTATCCGTTTGTCCTTCTCAAACAACAAAGTGATAGGACAAGATGGAACAACCTTAAGCTGCACCAGAGGAGGTTTAGGTTGGCTTTAAGAAAAAAAAAAAAAATTACTTATGGGAGAGGTTGTTAAGCATTGGCCCAGGCTTCCCGGGGAAGTGGTGCAGTCACCATCCCTGGAGGGGTGTAAAAGAGGCAGAGATATGGTACTGAAGGACATGTTTTAGTGGTGGAACCAGCTGTGCTAGATTAACGGCTGGGCTTGATAACCTTAAAGGCCTTTTCCAAGCTAGACACCTCTGCAACCCTGTTTTGGTTGGAGAAGACCTTTACAATCATTGAGTCCATCACCTAACTCTACCGAGCCCAGTGCCCAACCATGTCCCTCAGCACCGTATCTCTGCCTCTTTTAAACACCTCCAGGGACAGGGATTCAATAAGACATCAACAAAATCCTTCTGGAGCAGAGAGAAAATCTCAGCTTTACGGCAAACAGTAATGAGGCCATTCATGAGCCTGGCTCCTATTGCTAAACTCCTTCAGTCATTTCTCTCATCTCAGGTTGGTTCAGGTCCCCATTGCTTCTGTTTTATTAGATGGTTTCCATCTCTTTCAAATTGGCCACTTGTGATTATTATTCTCCAGCCCAAGAATGCCTCATATTCAGAGGTTCCTTTGTTTCACTCTTATTATGCACACCATAGATGTTCAAGGTCGCTAGTTGGGCTATTATTCAAGCAGACAATTTTTCCTTTTCCTTTTCCCTTTATTTCCCCCTCCCCAAAGAGGCTCAGTTCAAGGTCTCACATTCTCTGTGCTCTCCCCTAAGTTTTACCATTTCTTTCGCTTATAAAAACATTTTCCCTTGCCACACATTCTCCAGTAGCTTCCATTCAATTCAATCCCTGCTAATATATATCCACAAGAAGCCCAGGGCAGACCCCAAGTCAGCTGCTTCTGCTGTTTTAAAAGAACCAGAGAAAGCTCTTTATTTTCTTAGACTCTCCAGCAATTTCTTGAGTTGCAGACTGATACACAAAGTGTTCTTAGAGGTGGCCAGGAGATTTCCATATCATTTGCAGCAGTAGTGACTAAATATCAGGGCTGCTGCGTGGGGACTTGGGAGGCGATAACCACCCCAGGAAATGAACACTTTACAGCCCTAACCACTAGACATGAATTTTAGCTCTGCTGCTGTTGTCTTGCTTGCAACAAGAGGTAAAACCAGCAAGGGATCACCCTTGCAGGCTGATGTTTAATTTTGGATGAACAATGGAAACGTGGCTTTAGCCCACTACAAACCTCCTTGTTTGTCAAGTGACAGCATCCTCCACAGAGCTGCCTGCATTATCAGCCACCTCTCATTACCCAGGGATATTTATGTATATTGTCTGCTCAAGGTAAAAAAAAAAAAAAAGAAAAGAAAAGAAAAAGAAAAAGAAAAAGAAAAGCAAAACAAAGCCACCCAGCTGCTTCATGAGCTCTCCGGGGAAGAGACCCACAACACCCATGAGGTGCAGTCATGATTTCACAGCATGCTTTAAGACAACCATCAAAATGAGGAAATTCAGGCTGATCCACTTGAGGCTGGAGCTGCTAAAGCAATCTGTGTGAGACAGGAAGAGAAAGAGACACTTTCAGATGAAGGATAAAGGGAGAAGTAGTCATGTTGAGGAGATGCCTTCACCAAGACAGATGCCAGACAAGGAGAAAGACCTGGTGGACAATAAACTATTTGTGGCACAGAAGTGTGTCCTCATGACCAAGAGGGCAAATGGCATTCTGGGGGGCATCAAGCAAAGTGTGGCCAGCAGGATTAGGGAGGTTCTTCTTCCCCTCTACTCTGTCCTGGTGAGACAACATCTGGAGTATTGTGTCCAGTCCTGAGCTCCCCAGTTCAAGAGGGACAGGGATCTGCGGGAGAGAGTCCAAGAGAGGCTACAAGAGCGATGGACTGGAACATCTGTCTGATGAGGAAAGGCTAAGAGACCTGGGGCTGTTTAGTCTGAAGAAGAAAAGGCTGAGAAGGGGTCTCAAGATGAAGGGCCCAGGTTCTTTCCAGTGGTGCCCTGCAACAGGACAAGAGGCAGTGGATACGAACTGGAACACAGAAGGTTCCATCTCAGCATGAGGAGAAACTTCTTTCCTGTGAGGGTGCTGGAGCCCTGGAGCAGGCTGCCCAGAGAGGTTGTGGAGTCTCCTTCTCTGGAGACCTTCAAGACTCATCTGGATGTACTCCTGTGTGGAGATCCTGCTCTGGCAGGTGGGTTGGACTCAGTGATCTCCAGAGGTGCCTTCCAACCCCCACCATTCTGTGATTCTGGAGCCTGCTGGGGCTCCTTGCTGCTGGAGACATTGGTGGCACAACCTGGTTGTGAATCACAGCAAGTCCTGACCAGCTCCAAAGAAAAACTGTCAGGAGGTAACTGTGCAAAACATTGCACTGAGCTCACTGCACCTCTGTCAGCAATCCCAGAGCTTGGTGTGGGAGCATGGAGAAGATGTGTAGAGGATGCCTGGTATTTGTAAAGGCCTCTACACACCAATTCTTTCCCTTGGGCTCAGCTTTCTGTAGCAGCTGAAGAGCTAGTTTTGATTTTTCCATCAGGTCACCAGAAGCCCTTCACTAACCCAGGTTATTTTACTACAAAACTGGAGGGCTGGGTGGGGGTGGCCAAGAGCCCATCAGACTGTGCTGCCATCCAATGAAATCTGGACAGGCTGAGAGCTGGGTGAAGACAAACTTTATGAAGTTCAGTAAGGACACATGCAGGGTCCTCCATCTGGGGAGGAATAACAACAGGCACCAGTACAGGTTGGGGCTGCCCTGCTGGAAAGCAGCTCTGTGGAGAAAGCCCTTGGAGTGCTGGTGGGCAGCAAGTTCTGCATGGGTAGCAATGTGCCCTTGTGTCAAGAGAGCCAATGGCATCCTGGGGGGCATCAGGGAAAGTGTGGCCAGCAGGGCTAGGGAGGTTCTTTTCCCCCGCTACTCTGCCCTGGTGAGACCACATCTGGAATATTGTGTCCAATTTTGGGTTCCCCGTTCAAGATAGAGAGGGACTTGCTGAAGAGAGTCCAATGGAGGCTGTGAGGGTGACTGGGGACTTGAGCATCTCCCCTATGGAGAGGGACTGAGAGCCCTGAAAGTATTTAGCCTGGACAGAAGGCTGAGACGAGATCTGATCAGTGTGTACAAATATCTGAGGGGTGGGTGTCAAGTGGCTGGGGCCAATCTCTTTTGGGTGGTGCACAGCAATAAGCCAAGGAGCAATGGATACAAACTGGAACAGAGAAGGTTTCAGCTCAACACAAGGAGAAACTTCTGTACAGTGAGAGTGACAGAGCCCTGGAGCAGGCTGCCCAGAGAGGTTGTGGAGCCTCCTTATCTGGAGACTTTCTAAACCCTCCTGGATGCAAACTACCCTAGGGGATCCTGCTTGGCAGGGGGGTTGGACTGGATGATCTCTGGAGGTCCCTTCCAGCCTCTAAAGTTCTGTGATTCTGTGAAGTTGTGGAAGCAGGAGATGCTTGTGCCCACATGTGGCTCTATCCAGTTTGACTGCCAGGCCAACACAAGCAAGATCCTGACATCTCTTATGCATGTGGATGGGTTTTCACTTCCAGTTAGGAGCAGAAATTTTACTCCATGACATTTCTCAAGGCCCTCGCACCTCAGGAGGTGGAGTCCACCATCCCTGGAGGTGTTCAAGAAATATGTGGCCATGACACTTTGGGACACAATTTAATGATAGTGTTGCGTTGAAGGTTGGACTCAATTATCTTAGAGGGCTTTTCCAACTGAAATAATGCCCTAATTCTAGGTTGCCATCACCACAAGGAACAGCACCTGGTTTCTTTTTCATCTGCTCCACCTCCTTCTGCTTTAGAAGTAAAGGAAAAATGAAATCTCTATTTTGTTGGTGTTGTTTTTTGCCAGGCTCGATTGCAGCACAAGGACATGGGGTGGGGAGGCGGGGGGAAGCGAAGGCATTCTTTCAATTCTTGGTCGGCTGAAATGAGAAACAAGACAAAGCCAGAGAAAAGCTTATTATGGGCAGCCTAGTTGGAAGAAAATGAATCACCCAAGCAGACAGGTTTCAATGCTCTCCAGCAAACCTCCTGCTTCACTCCGTACACCCGCGACTAATTGTTCAAGGAAATGTTCATCTGATTCACAATGCCAGGTCAAAAGGAAGTGATCTGAAATAACTACAGGGGAGGGGGGAAATAAAAAGTTTCTTCAAGGGTCTGGTGCTGAAACTGCAGCTCTAGGGCACTTCCTTCTGGAAATTTGATAGAGCTGCTGCAGGCAGCAATTGGAGCAGCAAGTCCTTTTTAGGTGGCTTCTTTTTTTCCCCTTTGTACTTTTGAGTCATAGAATCAGTCAGGG
>WBNM01021076.1:0-95824 GCA_013399055.1 Ramphastos sulfuratus
CTCTTCTTTCAAGGAACAAACAATGGGACAAGAGAAAATAACCTTAAATTACCCCAGGAAAGGTTTAGGTTGGACATGAGGAACAATCTCTTCCCCTAGAGGGTTCCTGAGTCCTGGCCCAGGCTGTCCGGGATAGTGGGGACATACATCCCCATCCCTGAAGGGGTTTCAAAGCTCTGGAGATGTGGTGCTGAGGGACTAGATGATCCCTAGAGGTCCCTTCCAACCCCACATACTGGAATTCCATATGATTCCGTGCAATGTTTTCCTTTTCAGAATAACATTGCTTAAGCTTTTGAAGCTAACCAAGGGAAGAGCTGCACTGATGACCACAAGTGGGAATTTCCCAGTGATGTAATGGGTTTGATCTTGTTCTTGTTGTCATGCAGGACGCAATTTATTTTTCTGTCTCCAGACAAACATTAGTCTTGTATGGCAGTGTGGTTTAAACAGGATTCAGTTTAAATAATACTCCTGCTCTGAAGAAATTTCAGCTCCAGGCTTTGAGAGCTGGTGCTTATACCTCTCCCATGAATACACAATTGATCAGGCTGGCTTTGTTTTCCAGTCTCTTGTTATTCCATTTTCAGCCTAGACCAAAGACAAAGGAATGATGGCTGCAGGGCCATGACTGGTGATGCTGCCTTGGGGAAGGAGGCATGGCAGGATAGTTGCTTCCTTTTGGAAGCTCTCTTCTGACAGTAGTAGGAAATATGGGCTTCGTGTAAATGTGCTCTCCATGTAATCCAACTGTGGTGTCTCTGTTCAGAACCACCAGGAAAATTCACCAGTATTACAGAAGGAGATCAGAGACCTGAGGCTTAATCACAGAATCATAGAATAGTTTGGGTGGGAAAGGATCTTTAAAGGTTATCTAGTCTAGCTACTCTGCAGTCAACAGGGACATCTGCAACTAGAGCAGATTGCTCTAGGTTAATCATGCCAGCAGTGTTCTCAGATGGCTAAGGGGGCCAACAGCATCCTGACTTGCATCAGGAGTAGTGTGTCAAGGAGGCCTAGGGATGTGATTGTCCTCCTCTACTTAGGATTAGTGAGGCCACACCTCAAATGCTGGGGTCAGGTTTGGGTCTCTCACTCTAAGAGGGACACTGAGGTGCTGGAACAGGTGCAAAGAGCACAACTAAGCTGGTGAAGGGCCTTGAACATGAATCTGATGAGGAACAGCTGAGGTATCTGGGGTTGTTTAGTCTTCAGAAGAGGAGGCTAAGGGGAGACCTTCTAGCTCTCTTCAACTCCCTGAAAGGAGTTTGGAGTGAAGTGGAGGTCATTTTCTTCTCACATACAAGTGACAGAACAAGAGGAAATGGCCTCAAGTTGTGCCAAGGGAGAATCAAATTGGATATTAGGAAAAATTTCTTCACAGAAAGAGTTCTCAGGGATTGGAACAGGTTGCCCAGGGAAGTAGTGGAGTCACTGCCCCTGGAGATGTATAAAAGATGTGTGGATGCAGTGCTGAGGGTGCATGATTTAGTGGTAGTGGACTTGATGATCTCAAAAGTCTCTTCCAGCCTCAGCAGTTCTATCATTTTATCCTTTAACACCCATGTGGCGAATGCATATGGAGCTAGATCAGTCAAGATCTGACAAGACTGAAAGTGCTTTGGGTTTGGGTTGTTTTTTTCCTCCAGAATTAAAATCATGTTAAGCAAAATTAAAGTTTTCAATTGTGTGTTTTAGCCTGGGCTTACTAATTACAAAGATGCTCTGCAGAGTTAACTGGCATCTGTTTAGTATTAGCAAGAGGTACCTTTCTCCATACATATTTAAAGGCCAGAGAGTGCCGTGATTTTAAAGTATAATGGTAACATAAGGAACTTAATTTACAGTGGGGAAAAAAAAAAAGTACATTTTCTACAAGAATAATAAAATGTGATAAAGCTGAACTTCAGGGTTTGGCAGCTCTGCTCCCCGATGGCTAGGGGAAGGAGAAAGAAAAAAAATAACCCTCCTCAGGAGGCCCTTTTCAACACCACACACATATTAAACCTCTTCATAAAATATTCAAAAATATATATTTAAACAATCAAGCCGAGAGCGTCAGCGCCGCTGGAAGGAAATCACAGTGGCTTTCCTCCCTTTGAAGTTCCTTCTATCGAAGATTAAATTTGGAAGAGGAGGATGTTCTAAATTTGTCTGATGGCCTTATTCACCTCTCCTCCCCCATCCTCACCTCCACCCCTCTCCAGCTCTGCTTCCTTTTCGCATGGGAAGCCGCCACCTTGGCTCCACACTGTCCTATGAAATTCCCAGACTGGGCAGAACAAGTGGAGACTTTCCATAGATGGAACTTGGGGCTGGTGCTCCTGGAGCCAAGACACACCTCCTAAAAACGTGTCCTGAGTGGTGATGTCTTTTCATCTCCTGGCCTAAGGATGGTTCCTTTGAGGAGCAGCACTCAGCATCCTCATCCCTGCCCTTTGAAGGGGAGAAATCTTTTTGAGGAGCATTTCCTTTGCAATTCAAATGGGAGATTTCAGTGGAGTTTTTATTCTGGCAGCACCTGGTAGCAAGGTAAAGGACTTCAGTTTGCGTTTGAGGAAATTACCAGGAGAGGATTTAGCTGGCAAGCAGGGTTGCCTATAAATAAGGGGAATAAATGTGGAGGTCTCCTTGAGCGAGGTTCCAAGGCCATATTTAAGCTCATGTGACTGTGGCTGAAGTCAGCAGCAGGACTCCAGCAATGAATTTGGTAGGAGGCTAAAATAAGATGGGGATGTTTCATTTTTATAGCTAAGGAGTAGAAGGTGATAACACTTATCCAGGCTGAAGTGATAAGCTGTAGCTGGAGAGGAGCCTTTCCCCCCACCTTTTAATCCCTTCTGACAGAAATAGAGATCTGCTAAAGCAATAAGGCCAGGGCTGACCTTCTGCACGTCTACTGGAAACTTGCCATTGGTCTCAGCAGGAGCTGGAGCACCATCTCAGGCCACTGTGACTTGATGTGCTGTCTCCCAGGAGAATGAGACATCTAACAACTTAGAGGACTAAGTGGTAAGAGGAGCAGAGGTCCTCAAATCCCTTTACCTCCCTGACAGGATGTTGGAGCCAAGTTGGGGTCAGTCTCTTGACCCAAGCAACAAATGGTAAGACAAGAGAAACAAACTCCAGTTGTGCCAGAGAAAATTTATGTTGGATATTAGAGAAATTTTCTTCCTTGAAAGGATTGACAAGGCCTGACCCAGGCTGCCCAGGGTAGTGGCTGAGTCCCCATCCCTGAAGGCATTTCAAAGCCACGGAGACGTGGTGCTGAGGGACATAACTTATTAGTGATCTGGGAGTGCTTGGTTAGTGGTTGGAACTGATGACCTTAAAGGTCTCTTCCAACCAAACCAATGCTGTGATTCTGTGACTCTATATGCAGCATAACAAGCTCATATCTCACAGCTTCTCCAGAAGAGTCTGTGGAAAAGGGGCAGAGCCAAGGGATGAGCTCTCATTCACATTAGGACAGCTCTAGCAGTCAGCCTAGCAGGGAATGGAGAGACACAAACCTATTAGGTGCAGGGCAGGATTGGAGCCAGGAGACCTACGTCCTGTTCCTCACTCCATGACAGGCTTCTCTATTGAGCAATTCTAAAGCCCTTTAAATGAGTGACTAGATCTCCATTGATTGAGGAAGCCTCAGACCTTGAATTTCCATTTTTATTAGACAAAATAGCCTTGGCCTCCACAGACCACTCTGTAACCTTGACATTCAGATATAGCTGCTGCCGAAGGGCTGGATGCTGTAGCCATTTATTTCCAAGGCTGAAACTTGGTTTAAATTTATGAAATCAAGCAGAAACAGGCAGCTCTTCCAAGAAGGTTCAAGGTATAAAAGAGGCTTTCATGAGGATAGCAAATAGCAAGGCTTTATTCAAGGAATTTTGAAGAAAAATAGTGCCTTGTCATCTATCTTTGCTAATTTATGGAGGAACATCAACCCACAAGATGAGAAAAATATCTGATAAAACTCCAGCTAATCCTCAAGACACCCTTGCCCACAGCTCAGTAGTAATGCAGTGCTGTAAAGCAGGACTGTGCTTCTGTCTTTGCTATTTCTTTTCTGACACTCACCTAGTTTCTTACACTTCCTTTTGCATTTTGAACCCATTCTGCTGGCAGCCCAGGCCTTTGAACAGATTATCTCAGGAACAGCACTTACCTGGGTAAGCTTGGGTCTGATATCTGGCGAGGTGACTCGGCAAGGGACAACAACTGTTTTCTTAGCATCTAAAATGTAGATTATTTCAGGGTGTTCTGGGTGAATCTCCACAAATGGATTTCTGTAGTCTGCAGGGAAAAGAACATTGATTTCAAACCCCCTGCTCCCACTGCTTTTCTGATCAATGACCATAAGGCTGCCAGTCTGAGCTGCTAACTGCTCATAGACAGCTCACTGCAGCATGTAACGAGACATCCATCCTGTCACATCTTAGAACCACAGAATTGTTTCAGTGGGAAAAGACCTCTAAGATCATAGAGTCCAACTGTCAACCTAAGACCACCATGGCCATTAAACTATTTTCCAAGGTCCCATGTCCACACATTTCTTGAACACCTCCAGGTGACTCCACCACCTCCTTGGGCAGCCTGTTCTAGTGCCTGACCACTCTTGCAGAAAAGGAATTGCTCCTAATCTCCAACCTCCTGGCATAATTCCAGGCCATTTCTATTCTTTCTATCACCCTATAGTAGGAAGAAGAGACCAACCCCCATCTCACTACTCCAACCTCCTTTCAGGCAATTGCAGAGAGCAATGAGGTCTCCCCCTAGCCTTCTCCTTTCAAGACCGAACAACCCCAATTCCTTTAGCCACTGCCCACAGGACTTGCTGCTTGTTTGCAATTGCCACTGTCATCTAGGCATTATTGCCAAGTGACCAAGGATTGGACTAACCCATTTCTAACCCTGTTTTCTCACTCTTCAGTGTAATCTTGCAAAAACTTTTTCTTATCCATTCTCCATCTGTAAAAATGGAGTTAATAAATCAGCTCCATGGGTCTTCATGGTGCTGAAGTTGGTTCTTTCCCCACTGCTCTGAATTTCTCTGGTAGCACTCCTGAATTCCACAGCAGGAAAAGTGTTACAGTAGGTTTACAGCAGTTAATGTAGATCTACTGGAAGAAAAAAGCTTCTTTCTGTAAATGAGAATCTCCAGAATACTGCAGGAAGTGTATAAAAAGGGGATGTAGGCTCATGATATTCAAAGCTAGGCAAGAATAATCTGTTTAACCTAACAGTGAAGAAAATTGGTCACACTTTGGGGTTTTTTCTACGGATCTAGCACAATAAATCAGACTAAATATACAATAGCAATAAATAAAAACTTGAGGTAGTTTAAGTTAGTAAAGCTTCTGAGTCTCATTCACTGATTCTTCTTTCTACAAATACTTTGATGGTCATCAGAAAATTCAAATTATGATTGTGAAATCCTAAAACCTTACATTTTTTTCTAGGAAGCATTCCTTGACTTTATATGCTTAGAATCATAAAGATCAGGAAAGACTTTTAAGAACATCAAGTCCAAAGTTCTATCCAACACCTCTATGACCACTAGACCATGTCCCAAAGTGCTATATCTACTCATTCTTTGAACACCACCAGGGATGGTGACACCACCACCTCCCTTGGTGGTCAGTTCCAATGCCTGGCCACTCTTTTAGTCCATAGACAGGGACTAATCTGGATGTGGAGCTCCACGGGGACAAAACAGCACTTGCCAGCACCTTGCCTGCCCTAAGGCCCCTCTGTTTAGTTTGTGTTGGATCAAGTTTTGGCTAATTGTTTTGGCCAAAAAGATGGGAACATTGAAATGAAAAATCTTTGTGCCAGTGTTTTGAGAGGGAATTTCAGAACAGCCCTGTTTGTTTAAAAAAGTAACCTGAATCAAAAGAAGGCAGCTAAGCAAAAGCCAAATAATCCTAAAACATCAGAAAATGTTGAATTATGCAATGACTGAAATATCTTAGCCAAAACAGAATAAGGCTTCTCAAAAATAAAAGAATTATTTAACCCTGTTCTTTTCCATCATCTCCCCCTACCTCCCAGACTGAACTCTACCAAATTCCCAGCTTCACAACAGGCCTAATAACAATCTCCTTTTTTTTTCCCAGCTGTAAATAAGACACCTAAAGAGGAAGCAGGAATTTACAGGGTTATGTAACCAAAGCCATATTTCACTCCTAACTGATTTTTAATAGCTGCCTGCACCTGAATTGCCATATGTCTTGCCAGTAGCTAGAATTACACCATCCCAGATCAGAAGCTACAAGCTGAACTGGGAGCCAAAATATATAAATCTAACTTTCCCCCATCAGTATTTGAAATCTAATAGTGTTTTAAATCATTGTGCAATTAGCAACAGTAAAAGGCAGCTTCTGGCTGATAAAGATTGGGTTGGGGAAGGAGAGGATGGTTTGAGCTGTGCTTGATTGTTGATCTCTAGTGCATGTTGGGTCTGATGGGAGTTACTCTCACTCTGCTTTGAAAAAAAAATGAAAAAGAGGAAAAGGTCTTACACTCTTATGGCTCTTTCTCTTCCCTACAGTAAGTGAGGTTTCCTAGAGCCTGGTGTAGTAAGGACATGGCTGTAAGTTGGGTTATCTCAGTGATTTTACAGTTTATAGCCTTAGATCAAAGAAAGTTCTCTGTCAGCCAAGGGTCTCTTTTGCTCCCTATTTCATTCTACAATATTAATCTTGTGGTGGCCAGCAGGTCAATGGAGGGGATTCTGCCCCTCTGCTCCTCTCTGCTGAGACCCCACCTGCAGTGGTGGGGCCAGTTCTGGAGTTCTCAGTGCAGCAAAGAGGCCATTGGAGTGGGGCCAAAGGAGGCCAAAGCAATGATGGGAGGGCTGGAAGCCCTCTGCTGCGAGGCTGAGAGAGTTGGGGTTGTTCAGCCTGGAGAAGAGAAGGTTCTAGGAAGACCTTCTAGTGGCCTTTCAGGACTTAAAGGGGGTCCACAAGAAAGCTGGGGACAGATTTTTGAGTGGAGTCTGTTGTGACAGGATGAGGAGTGATTGTTTGAACTAAAAGGGAGATTTAGCCTAGAGAGAGGGAAGACATTTTTGACACTGAGGATAGTGAGACCCTGACTAAGATCACAGGGAAATATGTCAGGGAGGCTTACTTTTTTTCTCCCTAACTCTGAAACTCATTGCAAAAGAAAAAGTAGTATCATGGAGCAGAGCAGCACCCAGAAGAGCCGAGCAAACCCTCCCCACCCCCTGCAGCCTGCTTCTCCTTCACTCCAGCTCCTCTAAAATCCCATGTAAGAAGATGCAAGCCAACTCCACTGGAACTGGAAAGGAGAATTCCAAGCAAGAGGACTGTCCAGGCAGCTGGACTGTTCACTTAGTAGATAAGGAAATATCAAGTGGCTCAGCTTTGGATCCTAACAAAATGACACAGAATAAATAGTGAATAGGGAACTAATCAACTGCCAGCTGATACCTCTGGTATGGTTTTTGCAGACAAAAAAAAAATATGAATCCTTCATGAGATTCCTAAGCAGTTCAGACTGACTGTGGCATGGAAAAATGATCTGCTGGAACATCAGGAGTGTCACTGCCAGCTTTACACACACATTCACCACCTTAAGTTAATCAGCAATCGGTTAACTCCTTGTAAACGAGTCTCCCAGAGACAGAACTTCTTGAAACAAAAGGGACAGGGTCACTCTTCTTGAAAAATGATAACCTCAGCCTCAGGGAAGATCTGAAATTCCAGATGGAGTAAATCAATGGCACTCAACTGCAGTGATTTGGAGAGCTGAGGCATGGGAAATGCAGGTGTTATCCTCTCTGTGGTTACCAGCACTGAACTCTGAGGGAAAAAATCCTCAGCAACGAAACATTTGATGAAAATGGAGAATTTCCTTGGAGCTTGGATGTTTGTTCCTCCTGAATTGGAAAGGTAGTATCACAGAACTGCAGCATTGTGGGGGTTGGAAGGCACTTCTGGAGATCATCCAGTCCAACCCCAAAGGCACCCATAGCAGGTTGCCCAGGATCACAATGTCCAGATGGGTTTGGAATCTCTCCAGAGAAAGAGATTCCACAGCCTCTCTGGACAGCCTGCTCCAGGGCTCCAGCACCTTTGCAGCAAAGAATTTTTTCCTCATCTTATTTTGGAACCTCCTGGGTTCCAGTTTGTGCCCATTACCCCTTGTCCTATCACTGGGCACCACTGAAGAGTCTGGCTCCATCCCCTTTCCCCCACCCTTTAGCTCTTGCTGAGCATTGAGAAGATCCCCTCTCAGGCTCCAGGGCTCTCAGCCTTTCCTCCTCACAGAGACGTTCCAGGCCCCTCAGCATCTTTGTAGTTTCCAGTGGACTCTCTCCAGTGGTTCCCTGTCTCTCTTGAACTGAGGACCCCAGAACTGGACCTGGTAATCCAGATGTGACCTCACTAGGCCACAATTTCCATTGGATGGGAAATATCCATAGGATAATTACCCAGAGTAATTTGCCATGGGCTGCTAAGTTCATTATATGTGAAGAAACTGATAGTTTTCAGGCTGCAAGTTCTTGAACAATAGAAGAAACCTCTTCACTAAAGTGGTTCTCAAACACTGGAGCAGGCTGCCTGGGGAGGTGATTAAATCTCTATCCCTGGGGGCAGTTAAAGACACAGAGATGTGGTGCTGAGGGTCATGGTTTCAAACTAGGTTTTGCTAGAGGCAGGTAATGGTTGGACTCAATGATCTTAAAGGTCTTTTCCAGCTGCAATGATTCTGTGATTCTATGAAAGACAAGAGCTGTAGCACATTAGAGACTTAATCAGCTGCAGCAGCAGCTCCAAGGCAAGGGAGAGGTCCTTCCCTTTGGTCTCAGACTGGCTGTCTGGCTCTGCAGCTCGGTGGAAGTTTGCAGGAAGCTGCGCCAGAGCAGAGTGTTACTGTTTACCCAGCACGGCTCGGGAGGGAACACAAAGAGCAGAGCTAAGGAAGCAGAGGCAGCAGGGTGGTGCAGGGGAAGGGGCTCTGAGCTCCAGCCACAGCCACAGAGCCCAGAGAAAGATCAAGAATGCCGCACACAAAAGCCACTCAAAGGTCAAGTGCTCACAAGAGCGTTGTTACCTTCAGGCAGTGGAGCCCTTCACATTTAAATCCTCCCTCTGTCTAGGAGGAGATTAATTGCAGCTTGCAATGAGCGTTGGGAGGGTCCCTCTTACTCAGAGGTGTAATAGGGATTGTCTGGAGTAGAAGCAAGGCTCCTCAAGCCTCTGCAGTGACAGCATCTGAGCACAGATCATAGACCATAGAATGCATGAGTTGGAAGGGTCCCTAAAAGATCGTCTTGTCCAACTCTCAGGCAGTGAGCAGGGACATCTTTAACTAGATCAGGTTGCTCAGGGCCCCATCAGTCTCTTCAGGGAACCTGTTACAGTGTTTCACTACTCTTGCTGTGAAGAACTTCCTTTTCTCCTCTTGGTCACATCTGTTCTTTGTCTTGGTGTTAGTATGAGTATCCAGTTCTGGACTGAACATTTCAAGAAGGACAGGGAACTTCTTGAGAGGGTACAGCAAAGGGCTACAGAGATGCTTAGGGGACTAGAACATCCCTCTTACGAAGAGAGGCTGAGGGACTTGGAGCTTTTTAGCCTAGACAAGACTGAGGGGGGATCTTCTCAATGCTTACAAATACTTCAATGGTGGGTGTCAGGAGGATGGGGACAGTGGTGCCCAGCAACAGGACAAGAGGTAATGGACACAAACTTGAACACAGGAAGGTCCATCTAAACATGAAGAGGAACTTCTGTACTTTGAGATTGGTAGAGCACTGGAACAGGCTGCCCAGGTGGATGATGGAGTCTCTATATCTGGGAATTGTTCTAATCCTGCCTGGATGCCATCCTGGTGAACTTGCTCTGGCAGGGGGATTGGACTCTGTGATCTTCAAAGGTGCCTTCCAACCCCTATCATTCTGTGATCCTGTGACTCTGACTATCTACCAGGATGTGGTGGTCTGTTACTACATCATGCTCTCTTGTGATTTGAATCCTGCTCTCCAGGGCACTCACAGCACATCCTGCCAGATGATGAAGCTGAGGGACCTGAAAGCCTTCAGCATAGCACTTCAGGAACGCAGCACATTGTAGACTCAAGCTCTCTCCTACAGCTCTTGACTTTTCAGCATTGTTTCACCTTCCTGTGAGTTCAAAACAATCTCCTGAGACACACTCATGGGATTTTGTGCAGGTTTTTGGGTGCTTTTCATTTCTGCTCATGTTTCATACCCGGTGAGGGCAATTTGTCACATGGTATTTGTATCATATCTAAAGCTGTGGAGAGAACATCACTTCTGCCTTCAGATACTATCCATCAGCACACAGAGATGATAAGCACTAAGTGGCCTTTGAGGACAGGTATCCATGGTTCTTCATGTTTATGAAATCCCTGAACATTGTCATTTTGCTCTTCACTTTGTTCCTGCTAAAGATAATCCTGTCACCCTCACCGTTTATTTTCTTCAGTCAGTCTCATACCTTAGCTGGGAAGCCTGGGCAGAGTTTCACAGGTTCTTTAAGGTCTTCTTTTGACATAACCCTCCTAAAGTTTGCCTTCATCAAGGTGCAAAATGCTGAGGGGAGTTTTATAATCTGTTATTTACATCAACACAATCAGCAGCAGCAGAAAAGGACCTGGAGGTGGTGATTGACAACCACTTGAACATGAGCCATCAGTGCGCTCAGGTGCACAAGGCAGCAAACAGCACTTTGGCCTGGGTCATCAATAGTGTGGCCAGCAGGAGCAGGGAAGTGATTGTGCCCCTGTACTGGGCATTGATGAGGCCACACCTTGAATAGTGGATTCAGTTTTTGGCACCTCACTACAAGAAGGACATTGAGCTGCTGGAGCAGGCCCAGAGAAGAGCAGCAAAGCTGGTCAAGGGTCTGGAGTGCCAGTCTTACGACAACTGTCTGAGGGAACTGGGGTTTTTTTCAGTCTGGAGAAGAGGAGGTTGCAGGGAGACCTCATGGCTCTCTACAGTTCCCTGAAAGAAGGCTGGAGTGAGGTGGGGATTGGTCTCTTCTCACTGATATGAGGAGATAGAACAAGAGGAAATGACCTTCAATTGTGCTGGGGACGTTTTGCATATTAAGGAAAGATCTCTTAAAAGCAAGAGTGGTCAGGCACTGGAACAGGTTGCCCAGGGAAGTGGTGGGGTCACCATCCCTGGAGGTGTGCAAAAACTGTGTGGACCTGACACTTTGGGGCATGATTTAGTGTCCATGGTGGTCTTAGGTTGATGGTTGGACTTGACCATCTTAGAGGTCTTTTCCAATAAAAACAATTCTATGGTTCTATGATTCTGTCAGTGATACTTTGGCCAGTGTATATTGGAAAGCTGTACAAGGTCTAGTCTGCTGTATTCCTCCTGGTAACCCATCAAAGCTTCTTCTGGGTATAGGGGTAACTTTTCTAAAGTCACTTGTTTTGAAACTGGGTCTTTCAGAATAAATTACTTTTTTTTTTTTTTAATTTGGCAGGCCAGTGAAAAGAATTGGTGGTGGAATGTTTAGATGAAACAGAAAACAGAATATTTTATCTGTAGGCAAAACAAAAGTGAGTGCAAACCCCCTAGAAGCCATTCTGAGTCAACACAAAGCACTTTGCTTTGGTCAAATGAAATACATTCTTCCCCTG
The DNA here is from genome assembly GCA_013399055.1 of Ramphastos sulfuratus. NCBI lineage: Eukaryota > Metazoa > Chordata > Aves > Piciformes > Ramphastidae > Ramphastos > Ramphastos sulfuratus. The sequence goes on from WBNM01021076.1 coordinate 11,653, forward strand.
GAGATTACTGTTAGAAACACAGGAGTAATGGAGAAAAACATTACCTTAAAAAGTCTTGCTTCCAAACTCTGTGAAAGCAAAGTGCTTCTCACTGCCAAACAAATAAAAGTTGACATGGAAAGACTTCTTTTTTTCCAAAAACCAAGTCTCCATGCTTTGGCTGGAGTTAAGCTTCAAGCACCAGAAGAATTTTTAAATTCTCACACGTTAGGATTTGTGCAGATATAGAACCATAGAATGACAGAACTTTTGTGGTTGGAAGAGACCTTTGAGATCATCAAGTCTAACCACACACAGTCCCACCTCTACTAAGCTATTACCATGTCCCTCAGCACCACATCCACACATCTTTTAACCACCTCCAGGGATGGTGACTCCACCACCTCCCAAGGCAGCCCATTCCAGTCTTTGATATCTCTTTCTGTGAAGAGATTTTTCCTGATATTCAAGACTCTAATATCATAGATTTTGGAGAAAATATCTGGTCTGGTGGAAGATCTCCCTGCCCATGGCAGTGAAGGTGGAATTCATGATCTCTTGGGTGCCTTCCAACCCAAACCAGACTATGATTCTGTGATATTAACCAGATCATATTTATCTACCAGGGTAGTGAAACACTGGAACAGATTGCCCAGAGATGTAACAGAGGCCTCAAGATGTAATAGAGGCCTCATCCCTGGAGACATCCAAAGTCAAGATTGATAAGGCCCTAAGCAACCTAATCTAGTTGGAGATGTCTCTGCTCACTGCAAGGGGGGTGGACAAGATGACCTTTGAGGGTCCCTTCCAACCTGATGCATTTTATGGTCTACCTGAAGTCCCATCATTAATAGCAAGTCTCCTACAACTTTCAGTAAAGCTCAGCAATTAGCAGTTACTGAGTGGATGAGAAATGGGAAGGAAGAAGTGGGGGAGATGTGTGAGTGATTTTGGCTTTCATCTAGAAATTCTTTATCACTGAGCAGGAGGAAATCACTGCATCATCCTGCTGGGATGTCCAGTGCTGCCACTTACTGAGTGCCAGCACCTTACGCTGCTCACACACCATCATATCTTACAAGGCTCCTCCACTTCAAAGTGACCTCTTTAGATACTGAATGTCTTGATTCTGAATGGAAAGCATCTTACTTTTTCCCTGGGACCCAGCTCTTAATACTTAAGGAGCAACAGAGAGGGGCCTGCCGAGTGACGTAGCCTCTATTCCCATGTCATATGACACTGTTAACTAGGAGCTGGTGCCAGAGCCTTCCAGCAGTCTGTGCAGACAGCCAGCTTATCTGCTGGGCTCCACGCTGCACAGACAGGACAGCGCTCGCCTATCTCAGCTTGCTGAGTGTCTGGCAGCAAGTGTAGCTGTCTGGGTGTCTCCAGCCTGAAAGAAAGAAGAACTGCAGCTCCAACTCTGTTCTCACTGGCAGTATCTTCTGGAAAACAAGCCAAAGCCCAAGTCAGGGCTGTCACCCTGGCCCTGCATTTCTGCTTCTCACGTTTGGATTATCACTGTGAACTCTCAAAAGAATTAAAGAGGCAGAAATCGGCTTCAAAGAACATCAGAACTGAGATATGATCTCATGTGAGGAGTGTTTTCATGTACTTCCACCCTTTTCAGATTTCTCTTGGTGAGGAAGGGGTGAAGAAGATGGGGCTTCACATCTCTGGGCTGTACTCTTTGATAAAGAAGAGTCAGTGGTTGATGTGACAGTCTACCCTGACACTGTATTTGCACAACTCTCCTCAGTCTTTCCAGTAGCAAGGGAGAGCTTCTATGCTGCCTTAGGGATGCCTTGCTGCTGGAGCTGACAAGCTGTGAGATGCATGCTCTGACAGGACAAGATGCTTGGATGCATCTCCCTTTTTCCTTCAGAACAGCCTAAACAGGACATGTGCTCCCATATAAAAGTTTGTCTTGCGTCAAATATGATTTCCAGTTCTTGTACTCTGGGCTCCTGGCAGGACTGCACCATGGCTCAAGCCTGCATTCATGTGAAATTTAGAAGGAGCTGCAGCACAAATTCTTTGCAGGAGTGTCTTCTAGTTACACTGTGTTCCTGAGAACATCAGTGCTGAAAACCAAATGTGTGGAAAGAAATAACTCCTTCAATCCTGCCATGTTGCTAACTCGATGAGACTGTGGAACATCAGCAGCTGCATTGCTCTGGTTGGGAAGATATTGTTAAAACTTCTCCTAATGTACACATTCAAAGACTGAATCACACTAGGCACAAACAGGAATTGGTGCTTCCTCCCTAGTGTACTTAGACCCTCGTGCAGCAGCCAAAGCTGGTGTGTATTTGGCTCATCATTTTGTGCCAGTTGTAGTATCTTGGTCAGAGGAGGTGGAACTCCAGTTTCCAAAGCAATTATTTGAAAATCAGCTCTATCATAGAATCATTAAGATGGGAAAAGACCTCTAAGATCACCAAGTCCAACCATCAAACCAACATCACCATGCTCACTAAACCTTATTTCAAGGTGCCATGTCTACATGTTTCAAACACCTCCCGGGATGGTGACTCCACCATCTCCCTGGGCAGCCCTGCTTGACCACTCTTGCAGTAGAGGATTTTTTCCTAATATCCAACCTAAACCTCCACCTGAGGCCATTTCTTCTCATCCTATCAGTAGTTCCTTGGGAGAAGAGACCGACACCCACCTTGCTACAATCTCCTCATGGCCATAACTATTTCAAGAAAGAGAATACTGTAAAACATCCTAGAAGATGTCTGTTGCTGGCCTCATCATTCCATGTCTGCTGTGAGATTGTCTCCTTCAGCCCTGCAGTCCTAGCACAGCAGTGGTGGGGGTGTGTGTGGAGTCAAAGCACAGCTTTGAAACTTGGATGAACTTTTCTAGCCACTGTTTGGCAAGATGAGACCAGTTCCAGTTACCACAGTAACAAGGCCTTTTTACAAGTGCTTGCAGTGCTATCAATGGCTTTTGGCTGGAAGAGGAAAGATTTAGACTGGAGATTAGGAAGAAAGTCTTTACAGTGAGGGTGGGGAAACACTGGAACAGGTTGCACAGGGAGGTTGTGGATGCCCCCTCTGTGGAAGTGTTCACAGCTGGGTTGGACAGGGTCTTCAGCAGCCTGACCTGGTGGAAGGTGTCTGTGCCCACGGCAAGGGGCTTGAAACCAGATGTTCATTTAGGTCCCTTCCAACACAAACCATTCTATGACTCTATGAGAAGTTTCTGGTGGAGGGAAGCAAACCAGAACTGAGCTTGTGGCCCTTCCCAGTGATGCACTGAGGGAGTAGTGCAAAGAAGTGCAGCAAATCTCTTACTGCTGCAAAGAGCTAAGGGCTAGGAGGAGAAGCCACTGCAGGAGCTGAGGCAGCATTTTAGCTGGTACAGAGCTCTTCCAGCTGACACCCTGAGGACTGGCTTAGCTTGAAATGGTTCCTTTGCTGACAGTAACAGTATTTCAAATAGCTGAGAGCTGCAAGTCCTGGCTACTGTCTAGGCTGGGGCTTGGGATAGCCCTTGGGGAAGGTGGAGCAAATCTTTGCTTGATTTGTCTTTTTTTAATCCTTCCCTAAGCCATGTTAAATTTTGTATGTGCCTCAGGAAACACTGCAGAGAAGGTTCCTTCTGCTTCAACAGAAAATAGCCTGCCTGTCCTGTCTTTGGCACAGGGATCCCAAAGGTTGAGATAATCATAGAATCATAGAATCCCAGACTGGTTTGGTGGAAAGGGACTTTTTAAACTCATCTGCTTCCAACCCCTCTGCAGTCAGAAGGGACATCTGCAACTAGAGCAGGCTGCTCACAGCCCCACACAACCTGACCTGCAGTGGTTCCAGGAATGGGGCATGTACTATCTGGGCAAACTGGGCCAGGGTCTCACCACCCTCAGTGTCAAACATTTCTTCCTTCTCTCCCTCTTTTAGTTCAGACCATCACCCCTTGTCTTGTCACAGCAGGCCCTGCTCAGAAGTCTGCCCCCAACTTTCTTCTGCTCCTTGAAGTCCTGAGAGGCCACCAGAAGGTCTCCCTGGAGCCTTCTGCAGGCTGAACAACCCCAGCTCTCTGTCTGTCCTCATAAATGAGTCTGTTCCTCACAGGGAAGTATCCCTGTGGTTGGGCAGGACAGCTGCAGGAGGCAGAGGGAAGCAAATGACATTGGCTGTCTGGCTTTGGCAGTGCTGGCAGGGGAAATGCTGTCCACATGAGGCTTTCTGACGTAGGCTCCTACGTGGGCAGCTGGTTTTCAGTGAAGACTTGTCTGGCTCAGCAGAGGCAGCATGTTCTGTGAACTTAGGTGAGTGTCCTCCAGTCACCCTCTGACAGCAGCCACCAGAATTACTTGGCTGCTCTTGCTGCTGCAGCTCCATGTTTGACCAGACCCCACAGAGGTTATCCCTCAGAGTGGCAATGAAGCTGAGCTATGTGGTTGAAAACACAAAATCCCAGAATCCCAACATGGTGAGGGACCTCTGGAGATCATCTAGTCCAACCCCTCTGCTAAAGCAGGTTTGCCTAGGTCATGTTGCATAAGAATACGTCCAGGTAGATTTGGAACCTCTCCAGAGAAGACTCCACAACCTCTGTGGGCAGCCTGCTACAGGCAGGCACCCTCACAGCAAAGCTTTTCTTAGAACCACCCAACTATTTCTGTTCCAGCTCTAAGCTATGTTCTGTTTTCAACAAGGAGATGGGCAACAGGAGACAGAGAGCTGTCTTGCTTTTTAATGGCTATCCTTGAGACTTGCAGCTGCAGCTGGAAGCAGCAATGAGCTGGGGAAGCAGCAAATGGCTGGGGAACAATGATTCAGGATGAAGATCCTGAGTTCTCCCTCCCTGCAGACTGTCGGTGCACAGCTGAGACATTGGTGGCTGACCCTACTGCCTTTGAGTCTCTAATGAGCTGACTGATGTGCAGGGGTCACAGCTCAATTGCACCGGCAAGGGGTTGGAGGGAGGAGAGCTGCTGAATGCCAGAGCATAGAGACTCCAGCAGGGAGGCTGGAAAAACAGAAGCAAGTACAGGAAATAATAGCCCATAAGCAGGGCTTCCGAGGCAATCATGTTCTCATTTTAGTGTCAAGCAGCAGGCCAGGAACGAAGGGAAAAATATCATTCCCCTTCCTTTTTCGGCAATTATGGCTTGTAACTTCAGAGGAATCTCCAGCCTTCGGGGTCTGGCCAATATTTTCTCACTCCACCTGGCTCAGTCTCATAAACACCCTGCTGAGCACTTGCTCTCTCCACACAACATCCAGAGAGATGTCTGTTGAACCTCACCCTTCTCTGGCATTCACAGGGCACTTAGGGTTTCTTCCCTAACCCAGCTGATGGGCTTCTCAGTGTCAACCTCTCACTCTGGACATAATAAGCAACTGGACAAGAGGAAGTGGCCTCAGGTTATGCTAGAGGAGGTTTAGATTGAACATAAAAAACTATTTCTTCCCTTTGAGAGTTGTCAAATCCTGTACCAGGCTGCCCAGGGCAGTGGTGGGCTCTCCACCCTTGGAGAGGTTTCAAAGCTGTGGAGATGTGTTGCTGGTGGACTTGGGTTAGTGATGACCTGGCAGTGCTGGGTTAATGGTTGGACCCCATGAGCTTAATTCAAGATCTCTTCTAATGAAAATGATTCCATGAGAGAAATATCCCCAAGAAGTGGACGGGAAGAAGAGCATGCCCTGAGGTCACCATCCATGCTGAGGTACAAATGGCTCTGTTCACTGAGGCCAAGTTGCCTCCTCAGGCTGGCAGCCCAGATCTCTGTAGGTATTTGCAAGGTTATAAACTGAACTGCTGTGGCACAGCTCTGCTTTTGGGGCAGACAAGCATGTGGCTTCCTGGGACATGGACTGGTGGGATCCTTGCTGACTTGCCTTTCTTACTACTTCATCCATGGAGGACGTAGAGCTAGCTGCTTCATTTTCATAGATTCATCAAATGCTTTGGGTTGCAAGGGACCTTAAAGATCATCTAGTTCCAACTCCCCTGCCATGGGCAGGGACACCTTCCACTTAGATCAGTTTGCTCAAGGGCCCATCCAACCTGCTCTTGAACACCTCCAGGAAGAAGGCATCCACAGCCTCCCTGGGCAACCTGTTCCAGTATCTCACCACCCTCACTGTAACAAATCTCTTCCTAATCTCCAGTGCACATCTCCTCTCCTCAAGATGTTCCATCAGTAACTTTTGAATCAGAGCTTTCAGAGCAGGAGAGGGCATATGATACAAATAGCATCTGAGAAAGGACAATCTTGGAAGGTGATTTAGAGAAAGCAGCCATCCAGGGCTGTTGTTCAGGAGGATCTTGGCACAGGAATCTCAGGCAAGCAAGAGGACATCCTGCCTTTTTTTATAGGTTAGCACCGTTCCAAGTGCATTGCCAGCAAGCATTTATAATTTGAGATATTTTCTGAAGGAAAATGCTCAGGCAGTCCCCAAAAGATCTGTAACATTTCCTGCACGTGCTCCCACCATAGAGTAAGGAAGGTCTGGGTTGGCAGCCGGGGCACTGAATCAGGAGAACTGAGTTTTCAATGTGCTGTTTCCTGACGCATAGGCATTGGGCTGGGTTAACAATATGAGATGTGGGGCATCTGAATGGAGTGTAATGAGAAAAGGAAACAGCTCAGCACAAGAGCAAGGGTGGGTAAAGCAACCAGGGCTTAGAGTAACAAGAAAAAAAATCAGAGAAAGGAAATAGAAAAGGAGAAAAAGTAAACGACTGCAGGAACTAACACCAAAAAGCTCCTTTCTGATAAGAAGGAGACTTGCTGGGAAAGCAGGATAAGAGTAGAAAGGGACTATTTTCAACAGATATAAGGAGAAAGGAAAATGTCATCCACAGGCATCAAACAGGTGTGCTCACCTGGTAGTGCAGAGGTTGAATTTCCCACTGTATGTGGGCTTATCACGATTCTCTTGGGATGGACATCACCTCTTGTGATTTGTCACAGTCAGTTGCATGAGCTTCAACAAGGCCAAGTGCTGGGTCTTGCACTTGGGTCATAACAACTCCATGAATACTCCAGGTTTGGAGCAGAGGGGTTAGAAGCTGCCCAGCAGAAAAAGACCTGGGAGTACAGCCAATGAGAGATGAACCATCATGTGCCCAGGTGGTGGACAAGAACGCCACCAGCATCCTAGCTTGGATCAGCAATAGTGTGGTCAGCAGGACTAAGACAGGGATTGTCTTCCTGCACTGGGCACTGGTGAAGCTGCACCTTGAATTCTGGGTTCAGTTTTGGGCCCCTCATTCCAAGAAGGACATTGATGTGCTGGAGAGCGTGTCCAGATGGGCAACAAAAATGTTGAAGGGTCTGGTGTAGGGGAGAGAGAAATTACAAAATATCTTGTTGGAGTTTCATGCCTGCCTGGGGAGGAAGGGAAAGGCAGGAAGAGAGGGCTTGAGTATTCAAGATGCATCTTAGGAAAGGCTCTGATAGCAAAATACTTTGGGATAAAAACATTTAAACTTAAAAGGGAAAGAAAAAAGAAAAGAGTTTTAAAGAAGTGAGTGTGTTGGAGCATGAAGCAAGATGGGACTCGAAGTCTTGGAATTGAACAAGATAGGTCATTTGTGGTTCTCACATCTGTGTCCCTGTGAATTCATCTGTCATGAAAATCCAAATATATCCATCCTCTTCCAAATGTCCCAGCTGGTGCTCGCTCTAGTGCTGGGCCAGTGGGGAGGTGAGATTTGTGAAAGCATCTCAGTTGGGTTGCTTGCTACAGATAGCACAGTTGAACACAACTTGTATTAGCAAAAAAAAAAAAAAAAAAAATAATTAAAGGCCATAACAACACACTAAAGTGAAGGTCTTACCCTTAACAAACACGTATATCTTGGCCATGAGCTCCTCGTTAGCTGGGGCATCATCGTGGCTGCAGGTGCAGTAACCGGTGTCGTTAGCGATCAGCTTCCTGATGACAAGCATGCTGCAGTTCTGCCTTGTGTTATTGCCACAGTTGCTGATCTCCACCCGAGGGTCTTCCTTCTGGTCTCCCCTCAGAAGCCAGCTCACAGATGATGCTCCCCTGTTAACACAGCACAAGATGGTCAAAAGGCTGGAGCGCCTCTCCTACAAGGCCAGGCTGAAAGAGTTTGGGCTGTTCAGCCTGGAGAAGAGAAGGCTCTGGGGAGACCTCACAGCTGCATTTCCGTGTCTGAAGGGGACTTACAGGAAGGCTGGGGAGGGACTGTTTAGAAGGGCCTTTGGTGATAGGACAAGTGGCAGTGGTTTGAAACTGGAGCAGGGTAGATTTAGGTTGGACATTAGGAGGAAGTTCTACACAATGAGAGTGGTGAAATACTGGAACTGGTTACCCAGGGGTGCAGTGGAGGCCCTATCCCTGGAGACATTCAAGGTGAAACTTGATGTGGCCTTGGGCAACCCGATCTAATTGGAGATGTCCCTGCTGGTTAAGATGTCCTTTGAGGGTCCCTTCCAACTCAATGCATTCTGTGTGATTCAAGGTAGAGTCCTGACTTCAGGCAAAATTTGGGCATCCTTCTGGCCAACTGTTAGTGATTTTCCCAGTGTCACTTGGAAATTAATATTAAAGGTTACTGGGTGCTTGTGTTTCTACCCATAAGAATTAAGGTGGGTCACCCCACATTCTTCACCAGAGCAGAAGATATGCCTGAAATATTCTGTAGGCACTGTAGCAAGCTAACTCCTGGAGGAACGTTTCATTTTCATTTTAACAGATTCTCTGAAAAGGAATTTGTTTTTCTAACACTATATTTTATCCACTTCAAACATTAGAAAGCACCAGATAAAATTAGATGTTTCTTCCAAGCTGAGGACTTTGCATACTTTAACAGCTAAATTAGCTTAGATTTTCTTATACTGAAGCTGAATGGAGAGAGAACATTTATGTAACTTCACATCTCCCTTCTTGCTTAATCAGCAGTGACTCAGTCTTGATTTTTGTGAAGGCTCTGGAACTAATCAGATTACAAATCTTAGAATATCTGCTCAAGACATTTTTTCCCAGCTCACCTTGTCACAGCAGTCAGAACACAAGGCCAGCAGGGCATCTGATACACCATTTCATCCACCTCTGTGATCACAGCTAGCATCAAATGCAATTCCAGGTAGTTCAACAAAAAGCAAAGCCTTTTTCTAACCTGTTACAGGACTGCACCCCTCACTACCAGAAGGACATTGAGGTGCTGGAGCAGGTCCAAAGAAGAGCAACTAGGCAGGTAAAGGGCCTTGGACACAAGTCTTGTGAGGAGCAGCTGAGGGGACTGGGGTTCTTTAAGTCTTTAGAAGAGAAGGATTAGAGGAGACCTCATTGCCTTTTACTGCTACCTCAAAGGAGGATGGAGCAAGGTAAAGGTCAGTCTCTTCTCACATGAAACAAGTGACAGGACGAGAGGAAACAGTCTCAAGCTGTGCCAAGGGAGTTCAGGTTGGGTATTAGGAAAACTTTACTCACAGAAAGGGTTCTTAGGCTTTGGAACAGACTGCCCAGGGAGATGGTGGTCACTGTCCCTGAAGGTGTTTAAATGATGCATGGATGTGGTGCTGAGGGATGTGATTTGGTGGTTGTAGCTTAGCAGTAGTGATGGGATTGTGCACTTTAGACAAGTGGTTGGACTTGATGATCTCAGAGGTCTCTTCCAGCCTGATCCTTAGATGTAAGTCATCTCAGTAAAAGGCACTGGTCGTGTTAGGCCTGTTGTGCTGGAAATATCAGGCCACACCATGGCAGCAAGAGCTCTTGAAGCCCTTCTCTGCTTGTTTATACTTTGAGGGCTCTGATGATGTTCTAGTGCAGATCTATGTGTTCATGGGATGAAGATTTTGGTCTTATTGTAGCAGAGTGGGTTTTGGTGGTCAGCATGGAAACTACTGGAGTATGAGGGTAATGGATCTTTCCATACTGGAGTATGAGGGTAATGGATCATGGTAATGAGTCCATGGATCTTTCAGGACAAGAAGTTAGTACAGGAAGGAGGCAAGTCTGTCTGTGCTTGCAAAGAGAAGCCACTCTTCCAAACACCAGAGGGTTGACACACCCTTTTTCACTCACTGAATTCCCATTGACCCAGTGGCATTTACTGAGCTGAGGAAGGAGTAAGAACCTTTGGATTTCCCCAGCTGAGTGTCACAAGGGAGAAATCTGGTCTAGACACATGGACTCAGTGTAGAGATGACAATAACTAAGGTCTCTTAACGAGCAGGCTGAGTAAAGTTTCCAATTAGCTACTAACTCCAACTCTTAGTGCCAGTGGCTTTGAGGTGGTGCAGTAGGTGCAATAGAGGCAGACATCTGCCAGCAAATGTAGTGACACTTAAACAAACATCCTCTTGGCCCCCGTTTCTGCCGGTCCTTTTGTCGCCTTCCTGACGATGATGTGGACACGGGCCTGAACTCTTGAGGCTATTCCCAGCATGTAGCTGAAGGAGAGCAGTGGGAAAAGTGTGAATATCCTCTTTGGTTATCAGCCTCACCCTCATTTTTGGATGCACTCTTGGCTTGAACAACCCCACCTCATCCGTCAGAGCAGCTTCCTGCCCTTCAGAGAGCTGAATTATTTTCTGACGAGGAGGTCCCTACCCACTGCTCTTTCCCTGCCTCACTAACGTCACTAATGACATAATGACCACCTCTGTCAAGAAATGGAACTCCTGCTCTGGAATATGGAACAATGCCACTTCACACCCAAACACTCAGCTCCTGGCATGTCACCATGTCCCTTCCTCTGCCATCACCCAGTCTGCTGTCCACCAGAGCTGGAAAGCTGCAACAGTGGCCCTGTGGAGCAGGTCAGGGATTTCCCACATCTGAGCTTTCTTACATGTTGCCCACTTTTTCCTTCTGCTTATTTTATCCTGGTGGAAGGTGAAGACTTTAGCTATTGCTTTGAGATTTTCAGAGGTCTGACAGAGGGGAGTCACAGCAGTAGCTTTGGCCCAGCTGCCAAAAATCAGGAAATGATTGAATCATGAAACATAGAATGGTTGAGTTGGAAGGGAACTTTAAAGGTCATATAGTCCAACCCCTAATACAGTCACCAGGGATATCTTCAACCAGAGCAGGTTGCTCAGAGCCCCAAACACCCTAACCTGCAATGGTTCCAAGGATACAATATCTACCACCTCTCTGGGCAGTCTCACTATCCTGAGTGTCAAAAATTTCTTTTCTCTCCAGTCTGAATCTCCCTGGTTTAGTTCAAACAATCACTCCTCATCCTGTCACAACAGACTCTAATGAAAAATCTGTCCACAGCTTTCTTGTAGACCCCTTTTAATTCCTGAAAGGCCACTAGAAGGTCTCTCGGGAATCTTCTCTTCTCTAGGCTGAACAAACCCAACTCTCTGAGCCTGGCCTCACAGCAGAGGGCTTCCAGCCCTTCCATCATTGCTGTGGCCTCCACTGGCCCTACTCCAACAGATCCATGTCTCTGCTGTGCTGAGAAGTCCAGAATTGGCCCCAGCACTGCAAATAGGGTCTCAGCAGAGCAGAGAAGAGGGGCAGGATCCCCTCCCCTGACTGCCTGGACACTCAAATGAAAGGAGTCTAAGAGAAGGGGTGTTCACAGAGTTACCACAATCTTCATCAGCTTACTGCCCTTGCTGTGCTCTGCACAACCCTAATGTCCCTTGGAAGTGTGAAGGACTTCAGAACTCCTTTTGGACCAGCCCAGAGCTCATCTGTGTGTGTGAAGATGCTGGTGTGTCAGAAAGGCAGATGACAGATTATCCACAGAGAACCTGATGCAGGGACTCTCACGCTCAACGTGCAGAGATCACACTTCCAGCTTCTATTCTCAGCTCTTGTGTGACCTGAGTCAAGGAATTGAAGTGCTCCAGGGCCCTGCTTCCATGTTAACATACTTCTCTCTTTCTCAGAGCTGTCATGTGGATTTATTGCTTTGCATCCATAAAGCAATTTGGGTCTGAAGTGCTAATAATTTCTTCATGTATTTCTTCATCTGGTGATAGAAGAAAAATAGGATGTTCCTACAGCTTAAAAAGGCAGTGGATGGAGAGCTGCTGGGGAGTATTGATGTCACTGGCCTGAAGCACTACACTGAGCTCGTGTCCACATAACGTGCTTTATGAAGCACTGCATCTCGATTTTAAAGGACTGGTTAAACTTTATTGCCATCATGCTTGCTGCTACCCAAGCTAAAAATACCACTCTCAGGTTGTTTTGACCTCAGAAGCCACATGGCTAGCTGGAGGTATCTGGAAAAAAATCCCTGCCTTCCACTCCAGAAGACATCACAGCTTTACACAGTGTGAGTCAATTTACCTTCCACTAGAACAGTGAATTGAATAGACTAGGGCAAAAATCAGAAGGGACAGCTTAGATTCACCTTCCCACAGCTTTTACTGTTTCCAGTAACTTCTGCAAGAAATGATCCATGTAGTGGTGGTGATAAAGGGGGCTTTGCAAGGAGGTGTAAAAATAATGTGTGTGTGTGTGTGAAAGAGAGAGAGAACGTGTGAGAGTCTGTGTTACCTTCAGCTTTCTCTCATAAGAAGTTAAAAAGCAACCTCTTACAGTAGCTTGGTGTACAAATCAGACTAGAGAACAACCAACACCTATATGTACAGCTCACACCAAAGCTTCTTGTGTGAGCAATTTGATCTATTTGACACAGAATCCCAGAATCCCAGAATGGTGGGGTTGGAAGTGACCTCTGGAGATCATCCAGTCCAACGTCCCTGCTAAAGTGGTGTCATCCACAGCAGCTTGCCCAGGATCACAATGCTCAGGCGGGTTTGGAATCTCTTCAGAAATGGAGACTCCACGACCTCTTTGGGCAGCCTGCTTCAGGGTTCTAGCACCTTCACAGCAAAGAACTTTCTTCTCATGTTCAGATGGAACTTCCTGGGTTGTACTTTATGCCCATTGTCCCTTGTCCAGTCATTGGGTACTACTAAAAAGAGTCTGTCTTCATTGTCTTGCCCCCCACCCTTTATCTCTTCCTGAGCATTGCTCAGATCCCCTCTCTGGCTGCTCTTTCCAGACTCAGCAGCCCCAGGGCTCTCAGCCTTTCCTCCTCACCAAGATGCTCCAGGCCACTCAGCATCTTCAGAGTCTCCACTGACCTCTCGCCACTAGTTCCCTGTCCCTCTTGAAATGGACAGCCCAGAATTGGACCCAGTACTCCAGATGTGGCCTCACTAGGGCAAAGTAGAGGATGGGGAGAACATCCCTTGACTTGCTGGTCACACTCTTCTGAATGCACCCCAAACCAGAACTCAAGGTGCCCTGACTTCATGTGATATGCAGCTGTGTACCAGCCAGCAGTGACCAAATGCTATATCCCACATTTCCAGAGCATCCTTTCCCTGCCAACACACATCAATGGCAACATTTGGCTCGTTTCTTGCTTTTCTTTTTCACACACTGGGCCTGCCATAATTTAGGGTCTCAGCAGGCTCTTTTTTCATGAGTCCTTATCTTTGATTTGAAGAACACAATATGTTTGAGCAGGTCAGGTCTGTGAATGTACACATGCTAACTGCTGTTTATTTAACTGTCAGCTTGGAGACTGGATGGTATTTGAAGTTTATGTATGTATATGTAAAGAGCTAATGACATGCCCCAGTGATCTAATTTGTCATTTGCTTAAGGACAGAGAATGAGAGTAGTTTTAGCTGCAGAGAGGCTGAATCTGACCCTGTTTTCAGAGGAGAGCTTTCCAGCCATGTCCTTAGCACATGGTCCATCCCCCTCCCACCAGCTTCCCTATGTGCTGACTCAGGATTTTGCTTGGGCCCCATTAGAGCATAAAGAATCTGGCCAAGCTGATTGCTGACCTGAGACTTTCCTCCCAACTTTCCCACATCCCACCCAACTCTGATCCTCACAGAAGGTGAAGAAGACCAGGTCCCAGCTGGCTGGGAACCAGCTCCTGCTTTACCCTACCCAGAAGTTGTTCTGTGCCAAGATAATCAACAGAAAGGAGGAACCCCAGCCTTGCTGGAGCAATCCTTACCTGCATTTTATTTTGAGGGTGTCTCCTGGTAAGAGGACAATGTGGCTTTTTGTGATGCTCAGCGTTGGTTTCTCAAAGAATTCATCCTCAGCTAGACCTGACCCAAGGAAAGAAGAAATCATTGTTAAGAGGCCTATCAGGGTGGTGAGAGCAGGCACAATACAGTTGAGGCAGGCTTGCTGCTTTGTAAAGAGTTCCCAATTTGGGGTTGCACACAGTGCTTGCATTTACCCTGACACACTTCAATTGAGCATGGAGTTAGTAGTGAAATCCTTTTAGCTTGTTTTTTAGTTTGCTTTATTTGTCTCTTTTTTTTTTTAACTCTGAGCAACTGCATTTCTGCTGATGGTCTTCCTCTCTTCTTTTATTCAGAGCTAGCTTTATGACTGAATTATTGCAGATTTAGGAGAACAGATTCATGTCAAAAGGATTTTGCATGCATATAAAAGTGGAAGGAGGCAGGGAAATAATTTGATGTGTGAGCTCACACGTTGCATTTTAATCAATAGAAGAAAATAAAACAATAATTCTGGGAAGCAGCTCTTTGATTCACCACTGTGAAGCATCTGCTGTATTAAAAACAAATAAAAAACCTGCTGTTTTTCAAAGCACCATCCACAAATACTCCATTTTGAACTTCAGAGCAAGCTGCTTGCTCTGTGGGCGTCGTGGCTGTCTCCTGGTATGATGCTCCAAAGCAAATCTGCAGTGGACATTATCTGCAGGACCACTTTTTATTGTTGTCCTTCTGCTCCAGCATGCCCAGAGAAGGGCAACAAAGCTGGTGAAGGGTCTGGAGAATAGGGCTGGGGAGGAGCAGCTGAGGGAACCAAGGCTGGTTAGTCTGGAGAAGAGGAGGCTGAGGGGAGACCTCATTGCTCTCTACAGCTGCCTGAGAAGAGGCTGAAGCCAGGTGGAGGCTGGTCTCCTCACTAGCATCAAGTGACAGAACAAGAGGAAATGTCCTGAAGTTGTGTCAGGGGAGGTTTAAGTTGGATATTAGGTAAATTTCTTTCCTGCAAGAGTACTCAGGCACTGGAACAGGCTGCCCAGGGAGGTGGAAGAGTCACCATCCCTGGAAGTGTTTAAAAGCTGTGTAGATGTGGTGCTTGAAAATATGTCTCAGTGGTGAACTTGAAAAAGTAGGGTTAATGATTTAACTTAGTGTTCTTGAAGCTCTTTTCCAACCTAAATGATTCTATGATCACCAGTGCTCACGTGACATAGTTTGTCTGCTCTCTGACAAGAGTGCTCTTAAATGATAAAGCATTTGATGACAATAGTCTTTACTAATAAAGGTCTCTCTCATCATCATAATCTGGCTCAGAAAATGCCTTCTGAATGTGAAACCATTTGCAATGAGACACGTATCTGAGTGCACATCTACAATACATAATTTTCAGAAGGTGAAACAGAGAAGAAACAGAAGTGAGGTTGACCAGGCTGGTTTCCTCATCCAAATTCAAAGTGAGATAATCAAGGAGAGGAGAAAACAGACTTAGATAAGTATCTCAGTTTTAAAGCTCTGACATTAAAGCCGTATGTTTTCTTTCCCCTCCTGCTCTTCAAATCTCTATCTTCTCTTTTGCCTTGAACTTGATAAGCCAGAAATCTTTAGCTGGGCTTCATGCAGAGGCATTATTCTCAGCAGAGTAGTGAAGATAACATATCCAGCAAAAAGAAACATTAAGGTTTAACTTTTCAACTGGTTGAAACAGTGATTTTCTTGCCTCCCACCTCTCAACTCTCATATTATTTTTTTCTTTCTTTTTTTTTTTTCTTTCTGGATTTGAGCAAAATGCTCTTACCCTGGCACATTCTCTCAGTGTAGAGAGTGAATCACTCCTACTTTGGAGAGTCTGACTTCTTCCAGGAGCCATTGAAATTCACACTGGAGGCCATCTAATCTCATAGCACCAGAGAATCCTTCCCAAAGGGGATTGTGCCCAGGCAGGATGATCCTGGACTCCCTCTGAAGGAACATCAACCCATCCCATAGGCCTTTAGCTGAGACTTCAAACTAGTCCTGGCCATTGCTTCAGCACCAGAGATCTCTCCCCCACAGTTTTGTATAACTGATGACAGCTCTGTCTCCAAAGTCCTTTGCAGAGTAAGAAGATGGACTTTGGCCAACATGAACTCCCACCAGCTCATCTGTGTGACGTTATTTAGCATGGCCCTACCTAAAAACTGCTCTGTAATAGTCAGGAAGGAAAATAGCCTGTGGCTTCCAGCCCTGCAGCTCCCATGCTGCTTTTGAGAAGCACCCTTATTCCTAAACATGATGGGGTTGGAGGGGACCTCTGGAGATCATTCAGTCCAACCACCCTGCTAAAGCAGGGGCACGCACAGCACTTGCCCAGGATCACAAAGGCCAGGCAGGTTTGGAATCTCTGCAGAGAGAAAGACTCCACAACCTCTCTGGGCAGCCTGCCTCAGGGCTCCAGCACCTTCACAGCAAAGTTTTTCCTCCTGCTCAGATGGAACCTCCTGGGTTCTAGTTTGTGCCCACTGTCCCTTGTCCCGTCACTGGGCGCTACTAAGAAGAGTCTGGCCCCATTCTTACGACCTCCACCTTCTAGCTCTTGCTGAGCATTGATCACGTCCCCTCTCAGGCTGCTTTTCTCCAGGCTGAGCAGCCCCAGGGCTCTCAGCCTTTGCTCCTCACAGAGATGCTCCAGGCTCCTCAGCATTTTTGTGGCCCTCTGTTTGACTCTCTCCAGTAACTGCCAGTCTCTTGAACTGGCAAGCCCAGAACTGGACACAATACTGGCCTCACTAGGGCAGAGTAGAGGAAGAAAAGGTTGTCCCTCAGCTTGCTGATCATTCTTCTTAATGTACCCCAGGATTCCATTTGCCATCTTGGCCACAAGGGCTCATCGCTGGCTCATGGTGGTTGTTGTCCACCATCCCAGGTCCTTCTCTGCAAAGCTGTTTTCCAGCAGATCAAACCCTTTAGCAATGAATCAACAGAAAACACCCCAAACCCTGCAGGAGACACTCTCAGCCCAGCCCAGCCTTGCACTTATCCTCCAAATCCCCTTTGGTTTCTAGAAACAGCCAGTTCAGTTCATGCTGAGCATGGGGCTGAGCTTTGGCATGTGTTAGTTCATGGTATTTCAGTCTCTGTGCTGAGCTTTGCAAAAACAAGCCTCAAAAATATGGCCAAGGGCTTTGAATGTGTTTGTCATTTAATTTGCCAGCCCAGCATTGTTTGGGTCCTGGGTGGCTCTCCCAGGACACAGCTACTGCCATGCTCTACTCTGGGCTGTTTATGCTACCACTTCAGCCAGGTGCTCAGGCTGGAAAATCCTGGGGTTTGAAATAATCCTTCCTTCCTTCCTTCCTTCCTTCCTTCCTTCCTTCCTTCCTTCCTTCCTTCCTTCCTTCCTTCCTTCCTTCCTTCCTTCCTTCCTTCCTTCCTCCCTCCCTCCCTCCCTCTTGTGCCTTCAGTTGTTCTTAGGGCTTGGGGGGGGGCTTAGCTGATGTCTGGAGCTGGCCTTTGGAGCAGGTGTGAATTTTACCTCTCATGAGTAAGTGTGACACTGTCAAGAGAGGTCTGGAGGGCTGTGCCAGGCAGCTGGCATTAGACCTGAGCCACTGTTGTGACCAAATATCAAGTCCTTGAGCTCTTATACAATTTGAGACTCTTTTTGCTAAAAGAAAGAAAAGTATTTTTCAATTATTCTGTTTATACTTCTGAGCTACTTCTTTCCCAAAGTTTATTTTGGCTTTGGGAGCTGAATAAAAGGAGAAGCAAAGTGTAATTCCAGTGCTTTTCTACCCTGTGGAGGACAGGAGGAGAAATTCCTCTGCCACACATGCTGCTGCCAGGTGACAGAGGGTTTATATAAACCCAGCATGTGCCCTTTCTGGCACATTAGAGCCAAAGCTGGGTAGACTGGAAAAAAAAATTATTTGAGGGCAAAACTGTGAGAGAGTAGTGGGACAAAAGTTAGGACTGTGCAACATCAGGGCTTCTAAACTGGCAGGATGAGTCTTATAAGGAGCACAAGTCTTGTGAGTTGCATCTGAGGGAACTGGGTTTGTTCAGCCTGGAGAAAAAAAGGCTGAGAGGAGACCTTCTGGCTCTCTACGGCTCCCTGAAAGGAGGTTGGAGCCAGGTGGGGGTTGGTCTCTCATCCCAAGGAACAAGCAAAAAGGCAAGAGGAAATGGCCTCCTGTTGCACCAGAGGATGTTTATGTTGGACATGAGGAGCAATTTCTTCCCCAAAAGGTTTGTCAAGCCCTGCCCAAGGCCGCTCAGGACAATGGTGGATTCCCCATCCCTGGAGGAGTCTCAAAGCCGCCTAGATGTGGTCCTGAGGTGCATGGTTTAGTGGTGACCTAGCAGTGCTGGTTATCAGTTGGACTTGATGATCTTAAAGGTCCCTTCCAATCAAAACTGTTCTGTGATTCTATGATTCTATGTCCAACAGAATATGTGTGTGAAACATAGGCAGGTTCTGGGAAGGGCAAAGTTAACACAGTGTTGGCATTCCATGGAAAGTCATTGCTTAGATATGGCACAGAGCTTAGCTGCAGAGCTTTTCCTTCTTAGAATGAAAGTGAATGTTCACCATTTTAATGGATTTAATTGCATTTTTATGGCTTTAATCAATAAGTGTCTCACAGCTCTCAGTAAAAGTTTTTCACAGCTACTCTGCACTTGATATAAAACCTTCCAGACCTGAAGAACTTTTCTCTGAGGTAGTATTTTGTGGTACACTATAAAACTAGGACCTACAACCTTCTCCTGCTGCTGGACCAAGTACTGCTGAAGCTAATATGCTCTGATTGCACAGCTCAATTTACAATGTCCAGGCCTAAAATAACATTCTTCTCCTCTCTGCTAAATAACTTTCATCCTGCTCTGGGGCTACAAAGGTCATAAAATTAAAACCAAGTACCTGTGCCAACCCTGTCATTGCCACAGCAAAGCTCTGCAGAGGTGCAAACAGCTTGGCAGGTTCTGCTCTGTAGAGCAATGTTTAAAGCACCAGAAAGCAGCACTGTTACCATGGCTCTCCACCATGGTCTCTGTGCACCTAACACTGCTGCCTGCTTGGGATGAGGAACCTGCTGCAGAATCATTCCTTAGATCTTTCCCCCTGTACTTGGCACTGGTGAGGCTATACCTTAAATCCTGGGTTCAGTTTTAGGGCCCTCAGCCCAGGAAGGACATTGAGGTGCTGGAGCAGGTCCAGAGAAGGGCAGTGAAGCTGCTGAAGGGTCTGGAGACCTGTGGCAACTGATGCTAGGTTACTGCACTCAATTACTCGTTGCCCATGCAAGTTGACTAAAGTGAAGCAGGTTGCCCAGAGATGCCCCATCCATGAAAAGATTCCAGGTCAGGTTGTTTGAGGCTCTGAGCAACCTGATTGAGAGAAAGATGTCTGTGCTTACTGCATGGGGGATGGACTAGATGAGCTTTAATGGTCCCTTCCAACCCAGACCATTCCATGATTTGTGATTCTGTGAATTCTGAAGAGCACAGCATCAGTGGTGCTCGGTGACAGGACAAAGAGCAGTAAGCACAAACTGGAGCCCAGGAGATTCCTTCTGAACAGGAGGAAAAAAATTCTTTAGGTTGAGGGTGCTGGAGCCCTGGAGCAGGCTGCTCACAGAGGTTGTGGAGTCTCCTTCTCTGGAGAGATTCCAAACCCACCTGGACATTGTGATCCTGGGCAAGATGCTGTGGGTGCCCCTGCTTTAGCAGGGGGATTGGATTGGATGATCCTCAGGAGTCCTTTCCAACATCTACCATGTTGGGATTCTGGGGGTCTGTAGCACCGCTAAGCTAAAGATAGTCCCTACAAAGAAGCCAGTTGAGGACAGAGCTTCTGTCCAGGACCTTACTGCACCTTTTATCATTCTCAGAGGTTCTTCATGCCTTCAGTTTAGACTTTAATGTTCTGCTCATTGGTGAAAACCACAAACACACAAATCCTTGGGAGCTAAGTGGGAAAAGCTGACAGATATACATTATCCAGGAGAAGAAAAGTATATTGAAATCTGTTTTTCCTGGGATAATCTGATTTTGCAGCATGGCCAACATTAAACAGGAGGATGCCTAGGCAGAGGGTAATGTGTGACCTCCCTCACCTGTCTGTCAGATTATTTCTAGCTCTATTGCACTTGGCTGAAGGAGATCCCTCCCACACTTGACTGTTTGTGCTAGGACCCTCAGTGAGCATGGATCAAAACTATTTTTAATCTCTGTTTCTTATTTTAACAGCCTTTCTTCAAGTATCCTCCAGGCACTGTAGCTCCTTCCAAAAGGGCATTCACGAATGCTTGTGAGGTTGAAGGTATCTAGGTATGGGACATAGTGATAGCAAATGTCAAGGTGGTACTTAATCAAGAGACCCACATACCCTTTTTGGGCACTGCTGCTTGCAGAAGAGAGGAAAGCTGGGAGAACAGCACCAAAGAGCACCTGACCTCTGTGCCAGATGACAAAGAAATAATTGCTAAGCAAACCGTAGACTACTGTGTTGACAGCTAAATGAAGCAGGTTAGACTGAGGCCTGGATCCCACAAGGACTCAGGCACACAAATAGCTTTTTGCACATGGTTGAAATCCAGGCACTATTCATAGAATCAAATAGTTTCAGTTGAAAAGGACAGTTGAAGTCATTGAGTCCAGCTGTCAACCAACCACCACCATGGCCATTAAACCATGTTCCAAAGTGCAGCTTTTGTACATCTGCAGGAATGGGGATTCAACCACCTCCCTGGGCAGCCTGTTCCAGTGTTTGAGAACCTTTCAGTGAAGAAGTTTTTTTCTAATGTCCACCCTAAGCCTTCCCTGGTGCAACTTGAGGCTGTTTCTTCTTGTCTTACTATTTGTAACTTCTTTCAGGTAGTTGTAATGTGTGTGAAGTCACTCTTGTGTGTGGATCTGGGCCTCAGGACACTTAGAGTCCCATCAGTAAGTGCTGGAAGTCTGGGATTTGGGGCTGATTTTAGTGAGGAAAGGGTGTAGGCATACACACAACAGTTAATAACTGGTTTGTTCATAAAGTTGGTGATACTTTTGTATCTATCATCACACCCATGCCATGAGGACAGGCTGAGACAGCCAGGGTTGTTCAGTTTGGAGAAGAGAAGGCTCTCCAGAGACATTCTGATGGCTTTTCAGGTCTTAAAGGGGCTGACCAGAAAGCAGGGGACAGACTTCTTAGCAGGGCCTGTTGTGACAGGACAAGGGCTAATGGTTTAAACCAAATGAGGAGTTCTAGACTAGAGAGAAGGAAGAAACTTTTGACACTGGGAGTGGAGAGAACCTAGCTCAGAGAAGGGGTGGATGTTCCATCACTGAGAACATTCAAGGTCCCTTTGGACCCTGCAGGTCCTTTTGTTTGTTTCAGGGGAATGGTTACAAGAAGCATACTTTCCTAGAAATAGCCAGGAGTCCCTCAAACTGCTCCTGCAACACAACTGCTCTCTGTAGGCATAGAACTATCAACCTGCAGGCCAGAGACAGAGCTTCCATTCCTACAGAAGCTTAGAAAGTTCATCCAAGATTAAATTAGCAACCCCAAACTCACCAGGAGAGATGGCTAAGATTCCTTCAGGATATTTGAAACCCTAGTGTTAACCCAATAGTATCTGCTTGCAAAGCAACAGGCCTCATGTTCTTGTTGATGTTCCAGGCTAGAGAAGCCAGTATTTGTTTAGCTGACTCATGAAAAAGGGGAGCAGCTCACACCCATCCTTCTTCTCTGCCTGCCACAAATAGAAGCTTTGTGTAGCTCAGCCAAAGACGTCTAAATGTTTGTAGTGACAACAACAAAAAATTAGATCATTAGTCCAGAGTGGAGGAGACATCAACAAGAGCACAGTAAAAACAACAGCTAAGTAGAGCAAGTGTTTAGAGATAAGATAAGACATTGGCCCTGCTCTTGGGATTTGTTCCTGCAGGCTTTTCCTCAACCCTAGATGCATCCACATTTCCTGATGGAGTGGCACAGGGTCACTCTGGTTTCCTTCTGTGATCAGCAGAAGCTACTTCACCAAGGCCACCTTACTGGGTTGTGTGCTGAGGCTTCAAACCCTCCGAGTCAATTCACAGGAACTTCTCTCTGTTTTTTCTGTAATCAAAACATAACCTTTGGAGTTGGACTACACCTGCTGGAAGGCAACTCCCTGAACATACACCACCATGTGCTTTCTTGGCTGTCCATGATAGGGATCACTCTATCAGTTGCAGATTTATGCAAAGGGGTCACAGAAAGCAACTCTAGGTCAACGTTGTTTGGTCTTTGGCGGCAGCAGCACATTAATCAGAGCCATTGTTTTCCCCCTGACACAGCAGAATATAGAATCCTAAAGAATGACAGACATGTCACCACCTTCTGCTTATGCTGAGTTATGTAGTGAGGGGACACATCCTTTGTGTTTGTAACTGTATGACAAGTCGAGAACTTGGATCTACAGATGAAAAATAAACGTGAAATCTGGGAAAGGAGGTGGCAGCATCTGCAATCATCTGCCAGGCACTCAAGCACAGTTTAAAGTATTTAGGAAATGCAATAATCTCATCTCAATGGAAAAAAGGCTGGGAATGTTGTTATTTCTCGATCCCAATGATGGCAATTCCTCTGGGAAAGAGAAGACCTGGCACATTTCCATGATGAGCAAATATGCAGACCCAGTGGGAACGAGGCAAAAAAAGGAGACCACACTATGTGCTAAAGGGGGAAAAAAAAAGAATCAAAAAATGTGAGGTATGAAAGTGTCTTTGCCTTTCCCCCAACATGGTCTCCTGAGAAAAACTTTAGGGTTGCAGTTGCAACTGTTCCCAGTGCTTCCCAGGCAGGATTACTTCATAGGCGGTCCAGACATAGCTTTCATTCTTCCTTGACTTGATCATCAGCAGGGCAAGGGAGGTGATTCTGCCCCTTTACTCTGCTCTCGTCAGACCCCATCTGGAGTACTNGGAGAGGGCACATTCTTCAGAAGAGGCTGTGAGTGAGAGGAGCAACAAGGGCACATATTGGTCTCTGGGACGAACCACTATGGGGAGCAGCCCTTGCAAGAGCCCTCAACAAGCCTCTTTGCTGCTGTCTTTGGCCCTGAGGTTCACCCTCCACTCTCGCAGAGGTCCACTACAGCACATCTTCTGATTGTCCTTCACCTCCTAGAGCACTCAACGAATGAGGACTTCTGCTACTTAGCCTTCAGATGTAATGGCAAGTTTATCTAGAAGTGAATCTAGCTAAGATTTTTCCCTTTTCTCCAGAGCACTGAGGAGGGAAATGGAAAGGTAGAAGACCATCTAGATCTGCCTCTGCTGAGTTCTTTCCAGGCTTCCCTGTGTCAACTCAGGATTGTCACTGCAGGTGAACTTGTGGGAGTATATTTGTTGTGTTGATGGATAGATAGCTGGATATTTTTATTGCATGTCAGCCCAACAGTTCCTCATAGCTACAGACAGCAAACCACAGCTCACGACTCCAGCTTGTAAAACCCCTACGTTCAGGTCCCTTTAATCTAATCCCAATTGCTCCATGCGGGGTCATTTGTATACAGTGAGTAGTTACTTAGAGCCTTTGGGATGCTAAGGAAGGAATCTTTTAAAACTCTTTAAACAAAATTACTTTATTATTTTGAGTAGCTATCAGCAGATTAGCTCATTTATCACAGGTGACACATAAGGCTGGAAAGTCAACAGCAGTAATTCACAGGGCTTCATGTGTGTCGCTAAACCCTGTGTTCTCTCACACATCAATGGGATTGGATTTGGCACCTCTCTCTATTTCTTTTAAACTTATTTGTTTTGTACAGCTGCAAATAATGAAAGTGATTGTTGTGCTGACTCTATTCCAAGAACTATTCCCCAACCTGCTCATGTACACAGAAGGAATCAGTCACTACTCAAATCTATCTTGATATGAGCCAGGACCTCTCATGAAAAAACAAGTAGTAAATCTGTGTTGTTGCAAGCAGTGATTTCTGTCTTGTTCATACCCCGTCTGAACATTTATGTTGGACTTTTAATCTGGAACAAAGGGGCTGCCTGTACTCAGGATAAGAGTAGAATCATTGAACTGTAGAATTTTGCATTTGGAAAAGACCTCCAGGATCATTGAGTCTAGCTATTGAGCTAACACCACCACACCAACTAAGCCACATCCCTCAGCATCACCTCTACATGGCTTTTCAATCTGTCCAGAAATGGTGACTCCACCACCTCCCTGGGTAGCCTGCTCCAATACCTGACCACTTTTTTTCAGCACAGAATTTTTTCCTGATATGAAACCTAAACTTCACCTGGCACAATTTGGGGACACTCAGTCATTGCAGTACTGAAATACTTACTCGTACCACTTTCTTTGAGTTAGAGCAGTAGCTGAAAAGTCTTCATTGCAGAATCATCATCAAATCCTTTCAGTTGGAAAAGGTCTTTAAGATCATGGGGTCCAACCATTCTCTAACTCTTCCAAGTCTGGTGCTAAACCATGTCCCTCAGCATCACATCTGTGAATGGCCAATGTGTCTTCTATGCCTTTCCCGCCTTTTTCTATTGAAGTGACAACAATTGTCAGATTTTTTTAAAAAAACAAGACATCCTTTTCTTTCTGTGTGCCAGCAGTGTGTCCAGGTGGCCTGGAAGGCCACCAGGGCCTTGGCTTGAATCAGCAATCATGTGGCCAGCAGGACTAGGGCAATGGTGAGACCACACCTGAAATACTGGGTTCAGTTTTGGGCCCTTCAATACAAGAAGGAGATTAGGGTGCCCGAGCAGGATCTGGAGAAGGGCAACAAAGCCTGAAAGGTCTGGAGAATGTATCTACTGAGGAGCAGCTGAGAGAACTGGGATTGTTCAGCCTGAAGAAGAGGAAGCTGAAGGGAGACCTTCTCCCACTACAACTTCCTAAAAGGCAGGTGAAGACAGTTGGAGGTTGGTCTCTTCTCCCAATGAACAAGTGATAGGACAAGAGGAAACAGCTTCAAGTTGCCCCAGGTGAGAATTAGGTTGGATATTAAGAAACAATTCTTCCCCTTGGTGGTTGTCAAGGTCTGTCCCAAGCTGCCAAAGGCAGTGGTGGAGTTCCCATCCCTGGAGGGCTTTCAAAGCTGTGGAGATGTGATGCTGAGGGATATGGTTTAGCAGTGACCTGGCAGTGCTGGATGAATAGTTGGACTTGATAATCTTAAAGGTCTCTTCCAAGCAAAACCTGATGTTGCAGGTTTCAATTAGGAAACCTGCTTGGTGGCTCACAAGACAAAGAATATGGAAACTTATCCCTACATCTAAGCTGGTGGCTCAACTGCACTGAAGGCAAAACTGAGTGGCTCTCCACAGAGCTCTTTGTTTTTCAGAAAGCAGTTTGCTTTCACGTGCAAGTTATTATTTTATAGTGTCATTTTCTGCAATGGTTTTTGATATCGAGTCAATAATTAGCCCAGATACGAGAAAGGGAGAAGTACTAAATACATGCAATAATATCTCAGTTTTCGAGCTTGATTCCAACATCTCAAGTGTCACAGATACTTCTGTAGACAATTTTACCTCAATATCACTTGAGTATTTTGCCAGTTTTCTGTATCTCAAGCAAAATTCCAGTGTAGTTTAAACCTACATCCATTTTTGCTGCTCGCCTGGTCATTTGCCCCATGGTTTAACCTGGAAACCAAAAGTCCTTTTGGAGGAGTTGATATTACTTTCTTGCACAGCATGCTGTAAAATCTTTGTAAATAGGAGTTCTTAACAGGAGAGGTTGGAATCATGGGAGATCTGATACCAAGGGCAGCTATTTATCTGCTTTTCCTGTTGCAACTGGTAAGAGCCTAGGGAGAGAATAGAAAATCTTCCCAAGGTTGAGCTATATCAGCCTGTGTAATCCATCTCCCAAAGGAGGTAATGATACCAGCCCTATCTTTAGGAATATTTAAAATTAGACAAGATAAAACATTAGGAGATGTCCTTCAGAAAGCTTTTGCTGGTGACCTACATGAAGTAATCTCTCAGAGCTTCAGCTGCCACATTTAAGCAGTATTAGGGCCATGATGTTCTGCTGAGATGGTCTACCAGGGACTGACCTGGGGGTACAGTTCCCTTCCCAAACTTCTTTGGTGCTACTTCAGTACCCCTGAGGCTTAAAGGCAGAGTGGGCATTCTCAACATTGGGCTCAAAAGATTCCACAAACCAGATCTCCAAAGAGGACTGTGGCTGTTTTCTAAGAAATGCAAGAGGAGATGGAGGAATTTTGATGAGGTTCTGCTGAAAGATAAGAGGGTGGCTTCCAAAACCACTTCTGACCATGCTCCATAGCTGAATCCTAGTATAGCCATCAAGCAAGATAACTGCCCACTACCATCAGATCCTTATGGATTAGCTGCTCAGAGAGACCTCTTTTCTCAGGCCACACGCCCCAAGGTTTCCAACTTGGAGCCTTGCTGGTGTAAATCCATCAGTTAGCCCTGTTACCTGGGGATGCTGGTGGACCATAAAGGCAGCATCACACAAACTGGTGGAAATTGGGCAATAATTGTGCTCAGGCCTTTTGCAGTGGGTTGAATTCCTCCTCCCCATCTCATTCCTCCTCCTCAGCCCTCATTTCTAGGAAAAATATCAGCTTGCATGGAAACACTTCTCTGTAAAGAACATCTGTGTCCTCCTATGTTATGAATCACTGACCTGCAGAAGGAGTGGGCCAAGGGAAGGCCAAGAGAGGGATGGAGTTGAAAGCAGAACAGGAAAGGTGGATGGTCAGAGTGAAACAAAACCCCACCCAAGTTAGCACTGGGTTATCATTTTACCTTGAGCTATAAATCCAGAAGCGGTAAGCCAGAACCTCCTGAGATAAACTCAGTTTACACAGCACACTGAAGAGAGATGGATTTGATCAAATCACAGGGACATATGGGTCAGAAATGTGTTGATGTTTAGTGTCAGTGAAATCTGCCTGATGGGTAATCACTTTGTTTTCTCAGTTCCTTAAGTTTACCCATTAAGAAGAAATGGGCTGAAACCAAGGCTGGATTTGATGCTGGAATCTGTTTTCGATCAGCTGCATGTTCCACTTCTGTCGGCTTTGTCTCTGTGCCTGTCTCAAGAGGCTTTCCTTTTTTTTTCTCTTGGTTTGTTTTGAAGGATGGGAGGTTGCTATTTTGGGAGACAAGATTTAAAAAAAAAAAAAAAAAAAGCTGTTTGCTGGAGATGGGCAGAGAGAACCTAACAATCTCCTTAAAACCCACTCCCAGTCAGAGCTCCTTTTCTGCGGCCCCTGGCGATCTTATGTTATCTCTTGCCTGCAACCTCCCTGGGTAGTTTGGCCCAACTAGGTCTGGAAGCTGCCTTCTTCACTGGTTTGCATTAAGCTGCAAAGTACCAATCGGTCCCAGGGAATTGGCTGCAAGTCACTTGTGAAATCCTTCTTAATGACAAACTCCATCAGGCTGTGGAACAGGGCTTCAATCAGTTCCTTACAGCCTCCACCACACTCTTACCCTGACATGACCCCAACTTCTCCCCTGTTTGTTGGGCTGTGACATAATGTTTTTGATGGCAGGGTTCAGAGGAATTCTGCTTGTGGCAAAGCAGGAATCTGCTTTGAATTAGCACTGCACATGTTTATCAAGTCTACACAGTGTGGCTGCCTGTTGACAAAGTCCCTTCTTCCATACCTCCACAGGTTTCCAGATCAGCTCACTTGAGCTGCCAAGGTCTGAGGCAAAAGTGGTTGGTGTGGCCTCGCACAGGCCCAGGGGAGGGGCAGCAGGTAGGTGATACACCAGATATGATGCCCACTTCTTTAGAGCCAATTCTCGACTCTGAAGGACTTTATGAGAAAGGAAGGGACCCTCAAAGGTCATCTCATCCAATCCTCCTACAGTCAGCAGGGACATCTCCAACTAGATCAGGTTGCTTAGGGCCCCATCAAGCTTGATGTTGAATGTCTCCAGGGACAGGGCCTCAACCACATCTCTGGACAAGCTGTTCCAGTGTTTCATAACTTTTATTGTGAAGAACTTTCTCCTAATGTCCAACTTAAATCTCCCCTGCTCTCATTTCAATCCACTGCTCCTTGTCCTATAACCACAAGCCCTTCAAAACAGTCCCTCCCCAACCTTTCTGTACATTTCCCCCAGATACTGAAATGCAGCTATAGGTCTTTCTGGAGCCTTCTTTTCTCCAGACTAACAGGTTGGTTTGGTTGCAGCAGATCACATCATCATCTGGAAAAACTATGGCGTGGAGGAGATAGGATCATAGAATTGATTTGGTTAGAAGAGACCTTTAAGATCATCAAGTGCAGCCATTAACCCAGCACTGCCAGGTCACCCCTAGCCTGTGTCCCTTAGCACTGTATCTAGATGATTGCATAGTGACCTCAGAAAGGTCAAATTTGCTTTGTGGGTTCCTGCTTTGAAAGATGCTTTACCAAAGTCACTTCCAAGGGAGGAAAACTGTGCCAGGTACCCAGGAGCAGCTCCGGTTTGCATTAAAGCCACCTACGCTGCTTAGCAAAAGCTGGGCAGGAAATTCTTCTCTCTTCATGTCTAAATATTTAAGACCTATTTGCTTATTTTAATTCCTGTTGTGCATAGGGATAAAACACAAGTCCTTCAAAGGTTTTTCTCATTATGAAAAGCAGCCACGGGGAAAAAAACAACAAACAAACAAACAACAAAACAAAACTGAAAAAACCTCATCTAAAAATAGGCAGATATTTAGGGCAGCCCCCGGTAGTGGGAGACACAGATTCAGAGGCTTGATTCCACCGAGCAATGTGGTCTTTCCAGCATCCTACACATGCATCTCAGTGACAAGGTCATGGCATTACTGGGTTGTGACCAGGATCACCATCCTGGCCACAGAGCCTTTCCTGGAAAACTGCATTTGTCCCAGCTACTTTCCACAGGGAATTTTGCCACGGGGTAGTTTTCTAATGTTATAACCTTCCTAAAGTGGTTCTGTTTGTAGTGTTGGTTTCTAGCAGAGCAGAAAGAAGCACACCCCCTGTTTTCTGTTTCTTAAAATCTCACCTCTTCATCCCAAAACTTTATTGCCGTTCCTATCGACAGACAAAAGGTACAGTTGCCCTTTCAAATGTGAAAGTAGTTCTCGTGTTGGATAGTTAACAAAATCAACAAACAGGTCTCTGAAAGTAATTAAAGGAAGAAAGCAGCTCCTGGGTTTTGGAGCTCTCTCCTGAGTACTTCTTGCAGAGTATCAGAAGCTCTGTTAAAAAGCACAGAACTCTCTGAAAATGACTAAGAGAAAAGAGAATCATGAAAGTTAAGTGAGCAGTGAATGAAAGCAAAATGAAAACTCGATGTCACCAAGAAAGCAAAATGTCACCGTTTAGATTCAGGAGGAGATAAATAGCAAGGTGGGAGATGAAAGAATAATGCAAATGCACACAGGCAATTAGTGAGATTCTTTCCCATCCTGAATCCACACACAGAGCCTTGATTTGCTGTACTGTGAATTCAGAGAATTGATCCCAGTAATGAAATCCAGGTCTGAGACACTGCAGGACAAGCAAACAGCTCAGCAAGGTAGAGCAAGCATTTGCTGGGGTCCTTCCTTGCTTCTTTCAGAAGGTTGTTCCTTCTCGTTCTGAGTACTCAGTCAGCTTGTTAGTATGGCATATTTATTTTGGTCTGGCAGATGTGAACTATGTTACTAGGGGATTTCTAGGGTTTTTTCAGAAGGCTTCCTGGTGTCTCTTGCTGAACATCATGGCAGATGTGCCTGATGTATATCAAGGCAAGAGAGGGAAGCAACTCCCACTCCAGAGAAACAGATACATTGAAAAAAGCAGCTCTTGCACAATCAAATAAAGGTGTTCTTTACCACTTTTTGTGCCATAAGGTTATGCAGATGCCTGGATCTGCATGACCAAGCCAAGATAAGACCAGCCACTCATCTAGCCAATGGCAAGCAACACTTTGACTCCAAGAACCACATTTCTTTTCCAGCTGGAAAGGGAGGTTGACCATTTTGTTGCACTCTTAAGCTATCGAAATGTTTATATCAATTTCAAACAGACTCTTGGGGAGAATACAAAAACAAAGCTGAAGTTTCAGGCTGAGACCTCAAATGGCAAATTGTAAACCCTCGTCTACAGGGTCTTAGGGGAGAAAGATCTGCAGAGTGTTAACTGATAGCAGTGGCTCATACAGGAGCCATAAGAATAAATATAGTATTTAGGAAAATTGTGAGGTATTTCATTTGGGCTTTACTGTAAGGTCACAGAATGTGAGCAGCTTTGGAGGGAGAAGAAAAATACTCTTTGAGAGGAAAAAGCTGTATGTCAAGCACCAGTCTTGGAAACCTTCTTCCTAACAGCTGCTGAGTTCATGTGGTTTGGTGGTAGTAGCTTAGCAGTGGTGATGGGATTGTGAGATCTAGGTAAGCAGTTGTACTTGATGATCTCAAAAGTCTCTTCCAACCTCAACAGTTTGGTTCAGTCCTCTGAGCCCAGGCTGATTCCACCTTAGACTGCAGAATAAAGAGATCTCCAGGGACACCTTTTAACAGCCTTCCAGTACCTGAAATGGGCCTATAAGGAAGCTGGGAAGGGACTTTTTATAAGGGCTTGTAGTGACTGGATGAGGGAAAATGGCTTTGAGCTGGGAGAGGGGAGATTTAGCTGGACACTAGAAAGAAATTCTTTGTAGTGATGATGGTGAGACACTGGAACAGGTTGTCCAGCAAGGTCATGTATGCCCCCTCCCTGGAGGTGTTTGGATGAGGCCTTGAACAACCTGGTCTAGTGGAAGGTGTCCCTGCCCTTGGCAAGGGGGTTTGAACTGAGTGAACTTCAAGGTCCCTTCCAACCCAAACCATTCTATGACTCTGAATCATGACACTGGCCAATGACACTGTGACTAAGGGACAGTTTCCACTGCAAGGAAATAGAAACTCATATGCTCACATCACTGCTGGGAAGACAGACAGGTGACCTATCTTGATATTCTTAATTTATCTGAGGTGTTTTTATTTATTATCTTACACTTAAACCAAGTATAAGATCCGTTTAGCTGCCTATAAACCCTTCCAAAAGTGTCCTCTTGGTGTATTGTTGAGAGAGTTTTGTTGTTTGGCTTTTGGCCATCAAAACATATTTCATGTTAAGAGACCTAGAGTGATTGTACCAGGATATCTGGTGTATGTGCTGCTCTCTTGATACGTGACTGCCATACCCACACAATGCTAATGTGTGAGGGCAATCCCAGGGTCTGATTCAGATCAGTTTTACTGCTGGGAACCAACTGATTTTCTCCTGACCTCCTCAATAGCCACAAGCAGCAGCGTGGGCTGCACAGCCAGGCATGCTTAGTGAGTTAACAATGCTAAGCATGAGCTGTTTACTGCTTGAACGTGTGTATGTATGAGTAATTCTCCTGGTATGATTCATTTACTCGTCTTTGTTGTTCCTCAGACCAGCCATACAGTTATTTTAGCAGATACTTGATTGCTTCAGTGAACAAGGGAACTTTCTCTTTTCTCTGCTTTTCAGAAAAATGTGGGATGTTAGGAAAGAGTCAAAGAAAGAAAATGTGCCAGTTTTTCTTTGGAGTCTCCAGTTCTGAACTTAGTTGGAATCTTTCATGTCTCCTGTATGGTCTTAGAGGCTCCTGACAACCTCTTAAGCCAATGAGTTGCAGAGGAGACTGAAACTTTGAGCAGGGCCTGTTATGATAGGACAAGAGGTGATGGTTTGAACTAAAAGAGGGAGATTCAGATAAAAGCAATAAGAAGGTTCATGTAGAAACCTTCATTTGCAAACCTCTGCAATATGCTGATTTATCATTCCATTGATGCTTCCTCAACTGAACATCTATTACTGAGGACCTGAATCCTGGGGATTTGGAGAATGGTAACACACAAATCTCTTTTCCCCTTCTCCTTAAGCCATGATTTAACTGTGTGGTTGAAGTCAGTCTCTGCTGACCCTCCAGGACTGCACAGGAAGAGGGAGGAAAGGAAACTGTTTTGCATTCAGATCCAAATATAAAATTAGCCTGATGTTCTTTTCTCCCTCATCAAGCGATTCATAGTCCTCCCCCTCCACCCTTTCAACTTCCCCAGACACTGCAAAATCAGCGCACTTTGGTGAGTCCTTAATTGCAAAGCTCAACAGATTCTGAGTATGAAGTTGGATGTTTTTACACGTAAAATACAAACAGGGTAAAGTCTGCACCTTTAGCTCTGCTGTCTTCTTAGAAGAGAAACTGCTCTTCCCAGTCTTGTCACCTTTCAGTAAAATGGGGAAAAGTGTTCTCGATTCCAAACGACCTCAGCTTTCTGGTTCTTGTTCCAAAACGTGGTGAGACTCCCCCTGAAGCTCACATATTTGGTATCCATAGAATCCCAACATAGTGAGGGTTGGAAGTGACCTCTGGAGATCAGCTAGTCCAACCTCCCTGCTAAAGCAGGGTCACCCACAGCAGCTTCCCCAGATCACAATGTCCAGCTAGGTTTGGGATCTCTCCAGAGAAGGAGACTCCACTACCTCTCTGAACAGCCTGCTCCAGGGTGCCAGCACCCTCACACCAAACAAGTTTCTTCTCCTGGTCAGATGGAACCTCCTGCGTTCCAGTTTCTGCCCATTCCCCCTTGTCCTGTCACTGGGCACCACTGAGAAGAGTCTGGCCCCATCCTCTTGCCCCACTGAGCACTGAGAAGATCCCCTCTGGGGGTGCTCTTCTCCAGGCTCAGCACCCCCAGGGCTCTCAGCCTTTCCTCCTCATGGAGATGCTCCAGACCCCTCAGCATCTTTGTAGCCTCTGCTGGACTCTCTGCAGTTGTTCCTTGTCTCTTTTGAGCTAGAAAGCCCCAAATTGGACCCTCTGTCTTCCAATAGCAGACTACGACAGTCAGCCAGCACCCCGTGGTTTGCAATGAGGGGTCCTCTGGCTTTGAGAGATATGTGTAGCCTGCGAGGTTCATCCATCTTCTGCTGATCTAGGAGGAACACCTAAGGTGCTGCCTTGAGATTTCATCTCCTTCTTAAGAGTTAAACCTATTTGGCTGTGACATGAGCAGAGGTCATCCGGTAGCACTTCTGAACCATGGGAAGCTTATGAGGGTAAAGCTTTGAGCTTGTGCTTTGGGTGGAGGTCATCTTGCACCCCTTACCCCCATGCACCAAGGTTCATCGTACAGAAGAGTCCAGCCCTTCTTCTATGACACGCTTTCATCTCTCCTTGTTTTAAAGAAACCAGTGACCACCCCACCCTGTTCTACAACAACTGTAGGGCTATTTACCACTTTGAAAGGAAATCCCATGTCACAACCCCTAGGAGCACAAGGAATAATGTCCGGAATTCCTTTATCTGTGACTAGCCCTGGCACTCAGGCTCTTTCCCGTCTCTGAAGTATACACAAACATATTCTTTTCTTTTGTCACAGCCATGGGCCCAGAGTTTAATGATAATTTATTAAAGAAAAGTAAAACAAAAAACCATAGAGAGAGAGGTTTTGGCAAGACTCAGGAACAAAAGTTCTCTGACTTTAGGCCCTTTTGTTCTTCAAGGTGAAAAGTGACTATAAAGAATAAGGAAAAATGAATCGCTGGTCTTTGCCCTCCATAGTAAATTTGACCTCCACTGTTTTTACAAAACCTAAAACTGGTGTCCTGGGCTAATCAGGGGAGTAATGTGATCAGTCTTTCTTCATGCCTCCTCTGCATGATGATTTTGTTTCAAGGGATCAAAATGACCCTTTGGGTATTGCAGTTTTTGTGACCCTCAGCTCCAAGGGTTCTGCTCATGTCTCCATGCCAAGCTTTGCCCAGCTACAGATCGTGCTTCTCTTAACAGTTTGCATAGTGATGGAGTAAAAGGCACTGACAGACGCTGTCAGTTCTGAGAGCAATGCTTCCCTTGGATGAGATGGTGGACAGGAGGGAAAAGTGGCATGTGATGAAGTGACCCCAGGCACATGGGTTCACAGCTCTGGCTGTTCCCTGCAGCTGGAGGGACACTATAGAAAAAAAGATCAAGGGCTCCTGTGGCTGAGAAGACGCAGAATCACAAAATCCCAGCATGGTGGGGGCTGGAAAGGGACCTCTGGGGATCATTCAGTCCAATCTCCCTGCTAAAGCAGTTGGCACAGCATCTTGCCCAGGATCACAACGTCCAGGTGGGTTTGGAATCTCACTGCAAAAGGAGACTCCACAACCTCTCTGGGCAGCCTGCTTCAGGGCTCCAGCCCTTGTGTTCAGGTGGAACCTCCTGGGTTCCAGTTTGTGCCCATTCTCCCTTGTCCAGTCGCTAGGCGATACTGAGAAGAGTCTGGCCCGATCTTCTCGTCCCCCACCCTTTAGTTCTTGCTGAGCATTGAGAAGATCCCCTCTCAGGCTGCTCTTCTCCAGGCTCCAGTTCTCTCAGCCTTTCCTCCTCACAGAGATGATTTAGGTCCCTCAGCATCTTTGCAGCCTCTACTGGACTATCCCCAGTAGTTCTCTGTCTCAAATTTGGAAGCCTAAAACTGGACCAAATATTCCAGATGTAGCCTTCCTAAGGCAGAGTAGAGGAGGAGAACCTCCCTCAACTTGGTGGCCACACTCTTCTTCATACACCCCAGGATTCCACTTACCATCTTGGCCATGAGGCCACCCTGTCCACACAGGCCTGACAGATACAGGACATCTCTGTGATGCTTATCCCCTTCCACAGCATGAGCTGGAACCTGCAGGGTTAG
Organism: Ramphastos sulfuratus; assembly: GCA_013399055.1. NCBI lineage: Eukaryota > Metazoa > Chordata > Aves > Piciformes > Ramphastidae > Ramphastos > Ramphastos sulfuratus. Next base: position 46,254 of record WBNM01021076.1, read on the forward strand.
CTATCAACATCCCAAGCAGCTCTGGGTACCCCTGCCTCAGCAGCTGGGTCAGACACTGACAGTTGCCTCCTTCCAGACCAGCAGAACAATGCAGGGTTCAACCTGGACCATCAACTCCAGGGGAGAAGGGAGGGAAATCTATAGTAGGAAACGGCTGGGAGCAAGGAAGTTGCAACAGAAATATTGGCACCAGCAGTCTGGGGGAGGTGGGGGAGGCAAGCAGGAATCTTTCCAGGAAAAAGAAAAAAAAAAACAAACACACAAAACATTTGTATCAGATACTTCCAAAAATAAAATATCATCACATTCTAAATATTGGCAGCCCCGTGGGCTTGGCCTACCACTCACTTCAGCACTCCTGAAAATACTTTTCAAACAATGTTTATAATCCTTTGCTTTTGAGTCCTCTCATGCAAAAAATAAAATCCAGCAGGGGACCCCTGAGCAGCCCCAATGATCGAAGGCACCCTGTCCTCTCTGGGTGGTGGTACCAGCAACCTGACAGCCTTGGTGCTCTGCAAGTAGCTCACCAGCTGGAGTTTACTGGTTCCTTTATTTATATTCCTGCAGCACACAGGCAATGCCAGATGTGCTGTCTCTGATTCATCTGTATTGTGTTTGATGTCTCTCATCAGAACCAACCCTGGGCTCAATCCAGAAACTGAACCAATTTTAGCAGGGATAAATATTTAGGCAGGTCTGTGATTGGCAAAAACCTGTCTGCATTCCTTTGCATCCCCTTTAAAACTGGAATAAAGGTGGGAGCTGTTCAAAGCATGAGCACAGTGAAGATCTTGGAACACTACAGGTGCTGGTGAGACTACACCTTGAACACTGGGTTCAGCTCTGGGCCACTCACTCCCAAGAAGGACATTGAGGGGCTAGAGTGTGTCCAGATAAAGGCAGCAAAGTTGACGAAGGGTCTGGAGAACAGGGCTGGTAAAGAGCATCTGAGGAAACTGGGCTTGTTCAGCATGGAGGAAAGGAGGCTGAGGGGAGACCTCCTGGCTCTCTACAACTCCCTGAAAGGGAGTTGGAGCAAGGTGGGGTTTGGTCTCTTCTCCCTGGTATCAGGTGATAGACCGAGAGGAAATAGGCTGAAATTGTGCCAGGGGAGGTTTAGGTTGGATATTGGGAAAAATTTCTTTACTTGGAGAGTGGTCAGGCATTGGAATGGGTTGACCAGGTGGAGTCCCCAGCCCTGAAGGTTTTCGAGAAGGGTGTGGACGTGGCAGTCTGGGACATGGTTTAATGCCCATGGTGGTGTTAGGTCAACAGACCTGATGGCCTTAGACATCTTCTCCAACCAAAACAGTTCTATGATTCTATTACATGCTGTGCTCACAGCTGCCATTTGCAAAGTCTCCAAAGCAGGGGAGAATCTGTGAGGAGGCGACCTTCCAGGAGCTGAAACCACAGCATTTACACCACACTGTGTTTGTTCTGGACCACAGCATCAAATTAGTACCTGCTCTTATCTCTGTGCTGTCAGGTTTTCTCCTGTCTCTAGGGCATGGCAGAGAGTTGTTGATAGTAGACACTATCATGGACCTGACAACAGGGGAGGAATAAATTAGACTGCTTGCTTTGCCTGTTATCAGGTGTGGATATGTATGTGGAATGAACTGACACTGGATGCCTCTGACGCGTAAGCTGTGATTTTCCTTTGCCCTCTGTGTTCTCATTCACAGTGTGAGTATAACACAAAGGTTTCAGTGGTAGGACAGAGTGTGGTAAAGCTGTGTACATGAATTTGTCCTTGCTTGTTGACAAGCACACTTGTTTCTCCACTTGCTGAGTGACCTATGCTACATTAATAAACCCAGCATGCCCTCATGAGCTTTAGAATGAGAATTGTTTCAGTTGGAAAAGACCTCTATAATCATCAAGTCCAACAGTCAACCTAGAGACCACTGCAGCCATTAAACTGTGTCCCAAAGTGCCATGTCCACACATTTCTGAGCACCTCCAGGGATGGTGACTCCACCACCTCTCTGGACAGCCTGCTCCAATGTCTGACCATTCTTGCAGTAAAGAAACATTTCCTGATATCTGACCTAAAGCTTCCTCTGGTGCAACTTGAAGCAGTTTCCTCTTGTCCTGCTGCTTGTTCCTTCAGTGAAGGGACCAACTCCCACCTGGCTCCAAGCTCCCTTCAGGGAGTTGTGGAGAGCCAGAAGGTCTCCTCTCAGCCTCCTTTTCTCCAGGCTGAAAGAGCCCAGTTCTTCAGCTGCTCCCCTCCAGCCCAGTTCTCCAGATCCTCCAGCAGCTTCATTGTCCTCTGGACCTGGTCCAGCACCTCAATATTCTTCTTGCAGCAAGGGGCAGAAAACTGAATCCAGCATTTAGGGTGTGGTAATACTCTGAACTCCTAAGGGAAATGACCAGCTGTGTGAATTCACTTTATGTAAATCAGGGTAAACTACTCCCTTCCGTTTCCCTCACTCTCGTGATTTAAAGCCACCTTACTCACGTCTGGGCTTTTATTTCACAGCTCTATTTGCTTGACCTGTGTTTTCCAGACTGTCCAATGCAATGAGAAATCAAGCCCAAATACTGCAGATCATCTCAGCTAATGGTGACTGGAATGGATCACAAATATTCCACCCTCTGAGTCAAAAAGACTCACAACTTCACCTGCACTGTCCCAGAGATGGAAACTCCCTTCTTTCATAAAATTGCTACATTGCTTTCATAGAATTACAGAATCATTTAGGTTGGGAAAGACCTCTAAGATTATCAAGTCCAAGCATCAACCCAACACCACCATGGCCATTAAACCATCTCCCAGAGTGACATGTCTGCATGTTTTTTGAACACCTCCAGTGATAGCGACTCCCTGGGCAGTTTCAGAGAGATGTTTCCAAGAGGTAAGAGTGTTATGCAACAAAAGAAGAAGGCAGTTCTTAGTTTCACCAAGCCAGAGTTTCTGACTTCGTGCATGCCCGCTCAGAGAAGTGATGCTTTTGGATGCAGGCTCTATGGGGAATCCACAACCTGGCAGTGCCAACAGCACTTACAAAGGCAGGTAAGCATCACAAACTCAACACAAAGCACCCAAACACTTTTGAGTAGATGGGTTCAGGAAGACCTCCCTATTTTACACTCTGCTCAATATCTGATTTTGAACAAGGTCAGGAGAGATTGTTATTGCTATCAGAGTGTTGCTGTGTTGAAATGTGGAATTTTTCAGGAATTTTTCATTAACGTTGGCTCTGGCAGATAAAATACTGGCCGTGCCAAAGACAACATGCTTGGGAATATGCTGCTGTCGAACACACAGATACCGTCCCCTCAGCACTGCAGTTCACACAGCAAATGGATTGTCCCAGCTGACAAGTAGAATAATAGCCAGGAAAACTGATAATGCCCAGGCATTTTGATTTACCTTTATGTTTTCATCTTAATTAAAACGACAGGATTGCATATTCTAGCAAAAACTCATTTATGCTGTTCCCTTTAAAGTCAGAGAAACCACTTGGTAAGAGCTTAAGAAATTGTAATTCTAGCTTAGCCTGGACGTAGAGATCAGCTTTCTACCTCTTCAATAATTTGATCTTTTTTCAAATGGCTCACATACACATGAAAAGAGACAGATTATTGACCACATGTATCCAAAGCAGTGGCTGGATGACTGATGAGTGTCAAGTAGACCTTCTGGGCTGGCTTCACAAACATACTTTGTCCTGGGGTAAGGACAAAGTTATGATGACAAAGGACAATTTCTGATGACCATCATCTATAACCCACCCAGTCTCTGGTCTTTCAGCACTGACAAGTGCCTGTGACAGTCATTCAATGAGGGAGACTTCTTCCTCACCTTGATACCTCCCCTCACTCTCCAGAAGAGGGAGAGAGCTTCGATAAGACATTTTGCTTCCTTGGATACCTTCTGTCTCCACTGCCTCCTGCCAGCTTCATTCCCAGAAACTTGTAGGCACCTGCTTCCTTGGGCAGCTCCTTCACAATCCCACTCAAAATGAGACTGTGGGCTTCTCTCTCCTGACTTTAATCCTAACCCAAGTCTGACCCCAGCCCTGACCCCAATCCTACCCAGTGCCCAGGTCCAATGCTGACCTCACCTGTTAGCTTCTGTCCTACCAAGATGATAGAATCATGGAATTGTTTTGGTTGGAAAAGATCTCTAAGGCCATCGAGTCCAGAGCTCAACCTAAGACCATCATAATCATTAAACCATGTCCCAAAGGGCCATGTCCATGTGTTTCTTGGACACCTCCAGGGACAGTGACTCCACCACCTCCCTGAGCAGCCTGTCCAATGCCTGACCAGTGATGACCCCAGCAGAGAAGTCTTTGGACCAACTCCTTGGAAAACCTTCCAAAGAGAAATAATGTCTCATTTTGTCCTTCAAGACAACCAAATCTTAACAAACATTAAAACAGAGATTTGGTATCCAGGTATTTGCAGATGATAGCATTGTAGAAAGCTGTGGGTTGGAAGGAACTTTTAAAGGCCATGAAATTGGTTGCCTTGTTTGTAGGTGTGTGCCTCACTGTCCCCGTTTGGGGCCATGAGCTGCCTGGGACTAGAGGACAGAAATGCCACTTACTCCTTTTGAAGGCTAAGAATGAAGATACTGCACACTGAGTGGGAGTTGAAGGGAGATTCTACTTGCAGGTGCATATATACAAAAGGCAATCAGGTAGAATGAATACACCCACAGGCTAGGCCAAGTCTATTGGACTAAAACTTTCTAGAACCTTCCACCCCTTCCACCCTCACCAGGCCTGAGAGTAGGCCAGAACTGCCCTCCCCAGCTTAGGGCTACGAGGCCTCAGCAGGCCGCGTGAGGCAGCTCACAATTCCCTGCAGCCAGGAGCCATCTCCCACACACAGACCATGAGATAAGCAGGGACCGGGAGAGAAGGCAGGGAGGAGAGGAGAGCCATCAGCCAGGCACTGCAGTATAAGCTGTGGTACAGGAAAGCAGAATACAGTAACAATGTTACGGTGTCCTGGGGTGACCACGTCCGTCCCCTGGGGTGGGGCTTTGTCTCTGTAGTTTTCTTAAAGGAACTGAAACCCCCCCTCAAACTACCACACTCATGGAATCATGGAATGGTTTGGGATAGAAAGGACCTTAAAGATTATCAGTTTCAACACCTCTGCCATGGGCAGGGACACTTCCCACTAGCACAGGTTGCTCAAGGCCTCATCCAACCTGGCTTTTAACACTGAGAGGGCACACCCACAACCTCTCTGGGCAACCTGTTCCAATTCTCTCATTCATGTTTTCTTCTCTGCATGGCCATACCAATCCTCAAAGGGCCTTTGGGGGTGAACATCCAATATCCTATGCCCAAAAATGAGAAAAACTTTTAGGTAAGTTGCAGTTAAACCTTAACTGTAGGTTTGGGTAGGTGCAGATATGAGAACAAAATGTCTATGGCTGAGAAAGTACAATGCCAAAATGGCAATAATAATAATAATCATAACAGTCTGCATGTCTAAGATTAGTTAGGAGGTGGCTTACAAAGGGATTCAACCTTGCAGCTTGTTTGTGAGGCTGATAATTGCTGTTATATACTGCTGGAAACTGCGGAGAGAGAAGATAAGGATCTCACTTCAGGTCATACAGGAAGCCTGCAGCAGAGCAGGAATTAGAGCTGAAGTCAACTGCCTTCAAGTTCTGTGCTGAGCTGCAGGATCATCCAGAAAAAGGCTCTCTGCTTTCTACAGGAGCTGGAAGGTGCTGGCTCTAGTCACTATCTGGTGTGGATGGCATTGCCCTTCTCTCTGAGAGTGCCCAGTGTGACAACCACAGAGGGGAATGAAGGAAAGAGAGGCCAACAGTGCAGTTTGAGCACGCTGGGGTTGTTTGGAGAAAAGGAGGCTGAGAGGAGAGCTTCTGACTCCTTACAGCACCCTGAAAGAAGATTGGAGCCAGCTGGGGGTCCCTCTTTTCTCCCAGGTAACAAGTGACAGGATGAGAGCAACTGGCCTCAAGTTGCACCAGGGAAGGTTTATTTTGGATATTGGAAGAAACTTCTTCATTGCAAGGGTTCTCAAACGCTGGGACAGGCTCCCCATAGAGGTGGTTGAATCCCCATCCCTAGAGGTGTTTAAAAGATGTAGAGATGTGGTGCTGAGGAGCATGGTTTAGCATCAGGCCTGGCAGAGTTAGAGAATGGTTGGACTCAATAATCTTAAAGGTCTTTCCCAACCAAAATAATTCTATAATTCTCTAACCCTTGCTTCCCAACTGCAGCTCTCTCCTTCTCCCCAGAATCATGAATGTTCAGAGTGAGTGAGCTTCTAGGGAAGGGGCCTTCTGCTTTTGCTGGTCAACATTGATAAACCAAACATTCCTCTAATCACCTTATTGCTACCAGAATGAAAGAAGTGAGAAAACAATGGACTGAGTGGGAGGGCCACCTTCCTCCAAGAAGGAGGGGAAACTCCTTCTGAACATCAGCACAAACACTCGGTAGCACTCCAGGCTCATTAAGCAGCTCTCCAAGAAGTACCTCCAACACAGATGTGCACAGGGGAGATGAGAACAAACTCTCAATCCAGAATCTGTAACAGCTACTCAGCAGGGGAATCCATTAGACAGGAGCTGAAAATTAGCTCTGCATACTCCCCCATGCCAGAAGACACAGTCAGAATGAAAACCAAGAGGCTTTGTGAAATACAGTTGTAAGTGGAGTGACGCTGCTTCCATTTGCATCTAGGCATGACTGTGTCTGTGTCTGAGCTTCGTTATTCCTCCCATGAAACTGCCAACCTACCACCGCTGTGTGGGCTGAGAGGATGAGGAAAGTACCATGTTCTCTGGGGGTCAGAATTGAACTGAGTCTTGTTCAATATCTTCATTGATGACCTGGCTGAAGGGATGGGGAGTACTCAGTCTGCTGGTGAAACAGGACTGGGAGGTGTGGCTGTGCTGCCATTCAGCAAGATCCGGACAATTTGGAGAGCTGGGCAAAGGGGAACCTCCTGAAGCTCAACAAGGCTGAGTGTAGGGTCCTGCCCCTAGGCAGGAATAACCCCATGCACCAGTACAGGTGAGGGGTTGACCTGCTGGAGAGCAGCTCCACAGAAAAGGACAGAAGTGCTGGTTGACCAGTACACCATGAGCCAGCAATATGCTCTCACAGCCAAGAAGGCCAATGGTCTCCTGGGGGGCACTCAGAAGAGTGTGACCAGTAAATTGAGGTTACATCTGGAGTACTGAATCAAGAAGTAACAGTAACCTTGCTAAGCCCTGCCAGGCACTTGGTGGTACCAGGACATGTCAGTAGGCTCTGCCAGCCAGCATCAGCAGGGAGTGGTGTGTCAGACACACCTTTTGGGCAAGACAGGCAGGGTTTCAGTAGCAACTGTCATGCTTTTCAGACTGCGCAACCCTGAAGGCAGGGTGATGATAACTGATCTGGGCTCTAATCTAATCTTTTTCATCTGCTTGGCTCTGTTCCCATGCAGAGTAGGTGAGATCATCACATATCAGGGCAAAAGAGCAACTGCCAAACCCAGGTTCTAAAGAAATCTGTGGGAGGGACAGGAGAGAGATGTATTTCTGATTCTCTCAGGGGGACCAGAATATTACTTAAACATCATGGCTTATGTCCTAACCCACCTGACATCCTAGATGGTTTCACAGAATCTCACAGAATCCCACCCACCATGGAGAGGGTTGAAAGGGACCCTTGGAGATCATCCAGTCCCACCCCCTGTGAAAGCAGATTGCCCAGGATCACAATGTCCAGGTGGGTTGGAATGTCTCCAGAGAATGACAATCCACAACCTCTCTGGGCAGCCTGCTCCAGGGCTTCTTCCCTCACAGGAACGTTTTTACTCAGGAAAAAATTGGGAGCATGGCATGGGACCAGCAGTCACCCCAGCACCCCCAACTCAGTTGAGCCAGTGCTCTGCAGAGCTGTCTGGGTCTCTTCTTGTGGTCCTCCCACTCACCCCGAAAGTATCACTCAGTGTACCACCACATCTGCCTGAAGGACATCAGGCCTCTGCTACAGAGGCTGCTTGACGTCCAGTATGTCTAAGGAGAGCAGTTCAAGGCAGAGGAAGACATCAAAGCACATTATGTTCCTAAGAATGCAAAGGAAATGCAGCCCAGAGGCACTATAGAGCCACAGAAAGTTAATGTATGCTCATTTGTCCATCAGCCCATTGTCCTGGCTAACTCTCAGTTTCCTCTAGGGATCTATAATGAATAGACCTATAGGAGAATGTTATGGGGGCAGAGATTTCTCTTTTCCTACTATTTAACTCAGAACAATATAGAATCAAAACAAAAAGGCAGACATTCAAAGGCCAGCAGTAAAATGCATGCTAAACATCTCTACCATTAAATGGAAGGGCACAAGAGAGACTTTTGACCTATGTAGGCTGAGAATTCCTCAGAGTGCCTTCATCCCATTCACTGCAAGAAGGTCAGCTCAGGAGGTACCTTCCTTGCATCCCATCACACCCAAGTGTCCCTGATCTGGTTAGAGGTGTCCCTGCTTACTGCAGGGGGGTTGGACTAGATGACCTTTAAAAGTCCTTTCCAACCCAAACCATTCTGTGATTCTATGACTCTCTGAAAACGGTCACCTTTCCTCTGCTTTTGTCCTTTTTGCCAGAAGCTCTCCAGAAAGCTGAAGATACCATCATGAAGGATGTTAAAATATATTGTGCACATATCCTTGGGATGGGAAAAGGAGAACCTTCCTCTTGGGAGCATTAGTCTGTGCTTGTAGACCTGCAGGATGTCGTGGTGCCTGTTTGTGGCTGCCTGCCCTGGATGATATTGGATCCCAGCTCTGACATGCTGGATAGCACATTAGGGAAAGAAGGTTAGTAATTTATTTTTAATAGCAATCTAACAAGCAGAGTTATGCACAAAATTCAACAGAGATCAACTTCCATAACCAGAAGGCTCACTCCTTCATGATTTATTACATTCAATTAATCATGGCATTTTACCATGTGGGCTGAACACCGCATTTCAAGTGCAAAGTAGATAGCAATAAGAAAGGCAAAGTACATGGCTAATTTATACCAAACCTTTTTATCCTTGGTGTAAAGATCACAGGCCAATTAATGTCTTGTGAAGCCTCAAATTTCTTGTAGGCGTTGTTGTAACTTCAGTTTCTACTCCGACAACGCTCTTCTGCTATGAGCCGTAGCATAGATACAACCAACTCTATCAGTCTTTCTGTGTGACTGGTCTACAGGTAGGAGCACTCTCATGTAATAACCTCATGTTGCAGTGAGGTGGATGGTGGTCTCTTCTATTGAGTAACCAGTGACAGAATGAGAGGAAATGGCCTCAATTTGCACTAGGGGACATTTACACTGGATATTAGGAAAAGTTTCTTTACTGCAAGAGCAGAACAGGCTCCCCAGGGAGGTGGTGGAGTCACCATGCTTCGAGGTCATCAAGAAATGTGTAGACATGGTACTTTGATATTGTTTAGTGGCCAGGGTGGTGTTTGCTTGTTGGTTTGACTTGACAATCTTAGAGGTCTTTTCCAACCCTAGTGATTCTCTATTTCCTTAATACTAAGAAGAATAAACCAGCATGGTATACATCCTCCTTCAAGTGTAGTGATAACATTTCCTGATGGGAATTGCAGTGTACACTACAGATGGGGGAAGCTTTGATGTGCCCTGTTCTGCAGTCTGCTGTCTTCCCGAATTTACCTTGCCCATACCATTCCTTCATCCCAGGAATGATGCCAAACTGAGTTTTTTGTTTAGACTTGCACTTCTCTTTCATCAGGGCAGGGTGATATTGCCCAGATTGACCCAGAGAGTGAAGCTACCCGTGTTTATTTGACTTGATCAGAAAGCCAAGAGAAACAATATAAATGCAAGCACAGCCTAGAAACCTCACAGCAATTCTAAACCTATAAATACATCACACTGAAGACTTGATTTACCCCCTTTCTGGAGATCAGTCAGAACCTGAGGATCAGTGGATTAAGTAATAAAACTGTTAACAGGATCATTAGCAGCTTCATGATAACAATTGGGTCTTACTTTCCCAGAGATCTGCAGTATCATTATATGTGGAAGTCAGCCCTGAGTCGGATGATGAGCTGTGAGCAACATAAAGTGAGATGGGCCAACCACATGGGGATGGCAGCCAGAGGAGACTGCTCCAGGGAATCCATCCCTTTTGCATGCTCCACTCTGTTCAAGCTGACATAGGAGTCTGGGGATTAATTACTCTGCTTGGTAGTTATAGAATCTCAGCATGGTGGGGGTTAAAAGGGACCTCTGGAGATCATCCAGTCCAACCCTCCTGATAAAATAGGATCACCCGCAGCAGCTTGCCCAGGATCACAATGTCCAAGTGGGTTTGGAAGCTCTCCAGAAAAGGAGACCCCACAACATCTCTGAGCAGCCTGCTCCAGGACTCCAGTGCCCTCACAGCAAAGAAGCTTCTCCTCCTGGTCGGGTGGAACCTCCTGGGTTCCACTTTGTGCCCATGGCCTCTTGTCCTGTCACTGGGCACCATTGAAAAGAATCTGGCCCCATTTTCTTGCCTCCCACCCTTTAGCTCTTGCTGAGCATTGATCAGATCCCCTCTGGGACCGCTCTTCTCCAGGCTCAGCAGCCCCAAGTCTCTCTGCCTTTCCCCCTCACAAAGATGCTCCAGGCCCCTCAGCATCTTTGCAGCCTCCACTGGACTGATTCTATGATTATGTGATTATAACAGTACAAAACCCTTTTCTCTGGTGAAATGTACTGTTTGGCTCCATCCTGCTGTGGCATGTGGCAAAAGATGGTACAACTTCCTTGCCTACTCTCCTTGCCTCCTATACATCCAGAAGGAGATCTGGGGAAAGCATTTCTCTTTGCTCCTGGCCACTGTCATATTATTTCTTCTGGTATTCCTCATGGGATAAGAGGCAAAGCAGTACCTGGGTCTTTAAGGAGTGCTCATAAATTATCAATCATAAAGTATCAGTGATAATGTTAATGAAGTAGTTGTACTTTGGGGAGTGGACCAAAAAGCTGACAACAGACTTTTTAAGCATGGCCTGTTGTGACAGGACAAGGAGAGATGGTTTGAACTGAAAGAGGGAGATTCACAACAGAGAGATGGAAGAAATGTTTGACCCTTAGGGTGCTGAGACCCTGTCCCAGGTTGCTCAGAGAGGTGGAAGATCTCCCATCCCTGGAACCATTGCAGGTCGGGTTGTTTGTGGCTCTGAGCAATCTGTTCTAGTTGCAGATGTCCCTGCTGACTGCAGGGGGTTTGGAATAGATGAGCTTTAAAGGTCTCTTCCCAGCCAAACCATTCCATGGTTTTGTGGTAATTCCAAAGCAGCAGTGAATGGAACGGGAACCCTTCCGTCAGTGGAGGTGGGGGCTGTAGCCAGTGACCCAGTGCTGGAGAACTCAGCACCTGTGCAATTTATTTTGCTGCAATGAAAGACAGAAACCTTGAGGTTTGCCACTGATAATCCCCAGTCCTTTACTTCCCTCCTTTCAAACACAGCCTTCCTGTTGGTGTTCTGGGCAATCTCTTCCAACAGCCATTTCCTGTATGAAGGCACATTGTGATTAGGATTGCCCTCAAGAAAGGCTTCCAAATGCTACTGTGTGGGCATGTTACAGCCCCCTAGGGAGATGGGTTTGGGCAGCTAGAAGAAAAAGTGAAGAAGCAGAAGAGAAAAACACGTTTTATAACTCCTGGAGAAGGCATCTGCACGCTAAGAGCCTGAAATGCCAACACCAGCATAACCCAACATAAAAGCTGAGAAAGTCCAGGCTTGGTATCAGCTTTCAGAGCTGTTCCCTATAGCTACAAAGGTCCAAAATGAGACCTTCATAGTAACTGTGAGGAATCTGAAGATGAGAAATGGTGTTTTGCTCACATTGCCTGCTACAGGCTTCTAGGGACGGGGAGGAAACTTCTTTAGCTCCTAAATCATTGTGTTCAGCATTGATTGGAGTTAATAAGCTGTGAGTTAAGAGCAAACAGGATGAACGCTATACAGAAGAGCTGGGGGGTGTTTGTGTGGAGTATCCCTGTGAGCAATCCCCTTTTACTCATAGCTAGAGAGGAACAGGCAAAGTAGCCCCATGGTGGTTGGTGCTTTTCCTGACCACTGACCTTGGAGTATCTGCAAGGAAGAATTCAAGGTGTGCATGGTCTGAGCCATAGGCTCTAAGGAAGCAAATATTTTGGCTGAGGTGGTTTAGATTTGTGGTGATCTTGTGAAAAAAAAAAAATGGAACAGGTAATGACGAGGTCAAGCTTCCTTGACCCTCAAATCAAGAACAATCCCAGCAGGGCTGAAAACTCCCCTCTCCACTTCCTTGGCAATCATGTTCCCACAGTTCAGAAAAACACAGGAAGATCTAAGGAAACCTATGTGGAAATACAGAAGACAAAGGCAAGTGGTCTGAAAATAGAAGGCTGGTCCCTATATTTCCTTTACATTCTGAGCCTGAGTTTAGGATTTTGGCTGAATATTAAAATCTCAGGGACCATATGCTTTTGCCATTCCCTGCAGGGCATGAAGGAAACTTCTTCTGTATTTCCAGATTTTTGGGGGTGGAAGCTTGGAAAAATGGTTTATTGTAGAATTCCTTACAGCAAGAAGACTTAGTGCATCAGGCTGCGGTAAACAAGAGATTCAGCTGCAGGTCCAGGGCAATCCAACCTTGGTTTGCTAAAATCCGTACCAGGCAGAGTTTTAAAGGCAAAATTCATTTTGGTGCAGGGAAGAGAGTCTGTGCAGCCTCCTGTTATGGGAAGGCCGAGAAATTCCTCCTGGCTTTTTCTAATGTAAAAATTCAAGGAATCCTGAGCCCTGAGGGGAGTTTAGGAGACATCCAGGAAAGGGGAGGGGGAGAAAGCAGGAGAAGGGATGCAGGATGTAGTGAGGACGCAAAACATGTGCTGTAAAGACAAACTAATCCAAGGGCTTGGAGATGTGGGTATTGGACTGCCTGAAAAGCAGTCTAAAAGTTTACTGAGTGGCCATCACAAAGCAGTTTACCGATTCACTCACTGTCCATCACAAAGCAACCTACAAATTCACTTACTGCCTATCACAAAGCAGTCCACAGATTTACTCACTGCCCATGACAAAGCAGTTCACAGACTTACTCATTGCCCGTCACAAAGCAGTCCACAGATGTACTCACTGCCAGTCACAAAGCAATCCACAGACTGGATTGCTGACTCTCTACCAAAGTGCATAGCCGTATTACACTGTTGGTAACAGTCGAATACGAGTTAACAACATTTGCACAGGGTGGTAGCTCAGCTGCCCTTAATATGTGATCTCACTGCTTACATTTCCAAAGCCTTTGAGCCCACAGAGCTCAGGCAGTCACTTGGGTACATACAGTGTGATGCCAGCAATGGCTGTGTGTGCTTCAAGCCCTGACTCAGCTACAGTGTAGAAAAGCAACATCACACCAGATTCAGCTCTGAGAAGGTCCAAGAAATTCTTCTCATTTCTTAATTATTGGTGAGTGGCAGAGTTATGATCAGCTTATAAAGGCAAGCACAGGATTTGCCTTCTTAGCTCCAGATTCAAATGGGCTGGGCTTTGCACCACATGGGTATCCATCAGTTCTGCTCACCACAGCCTCATGAGATCAGAGTCCCTACCTTCTCTGAACCTTCCTCATGTAAGGAAGTGGCTCATGGACACACCTCTGAGAGAAAACCTTGCATCACACAATTTGTTCTAATCTTGCCTTGCTTCTGATGATTGCATACTCATTGCTGCTGAAGTTCTGCTCCCTGGGGCAAGCTTCAAGCAAATGCTTCTATTAAATGCCATTTCCAGATAATTACCTTGGCTGGTTGGTTTTGGCAGCTTCTATTGTTTTCTCCATAGCCCTAAAAATTAAAGAGGTGCCTAAACTTGGTGAGAAGCTCAAGTTCTCTATTACACACATTTTGTGCCATCCTATTTAGGTAGCCAATTATTTTGTGGTCAGTTAGTGCAGTTAAGTGTTCTGCCTTAAGGTGAGGACTGGAGGAACAGGAATGTCTTGATCAGCACTCAGAAGCCTTTGTGCACTGTCAGTCATCTGAGTTGCTTTCTGAAGGAAAACACTAGGCACAGATCTATTTTGTTCCTAGCTTCTGGTTCGATATTCCAAACATCCTTTAATTACTTCCACTTGCAATTCCCATCCCAGTGACATCGCACTGGTTTAGAGAAAAAAAAAAAACTAAAAAAGGAGAGGTGGAGCAAGGCTGATGAGAGGAAACATCAAACTAAGCATGGGAAGTTTAGCAGGGCTGTGCTGCAGTGTCCTCCTCATGCTCACTTTGAAAGTCAGACACTGCCTCTTGGAAATTTCCTGTGTAGCTTTAAAAAATGCAGGTGGCTGTCGCTGCCCCCCAAGCTGTTTTGCAATGTAAACTGGAAGCAGCTGCTTTGTTCCTCCTGTCCTTTGCTGGTGCTCAAGTGACCCTTTGCTGCATACACTTTACGAATGTCTTCAGAAGCAAAAGATGAGTTTTATCTCTGCATGTATATGGCGAAGGGCAGATCCTCACCCTCCTTCAAACTGTGCTGGTGATTTGGGAGGAAAACTTAGGAAAACCACAAATCTCCAACCGCTGGCTGGGCCTAAGGATTCTATTGTGGTTGGAAACATTTTGCCTTTGTTCATACAATTAGAGAATCAAAGAATGGGAGAATCAAAAAGGAAATAGAATCAGAGAATCAGAGAACCAATTAATCAAAGAATCAATTAATCAAAGAATCAAAGAGTCAGAGAATCAAAGAATCAGAGAATCATAGATTCATAGAATTATGGAATGGTAGGGGTTGAAAGGGACCTTTGGAGACCATCTAGTCCAGCCTCCCTGCTAACACAGGTAAAAACTTACTGGCAATATAAATATATATTCAGCCCAACCTGAGCTATTGCTTCAAACTAAAGTAGTCCAAGCTATTGCTCTGTACAAATGTTTTGTCATTGCATGAACATCTCAGAGGATGCACAAAATGCCAGAGATAACTCAAATGAACCTCATTGCTCTTGTTTGGGTTGCTACCTATCAGCAGACCAAGGGAGAAAAGCAGAGAGATAAATATTGCTCAGAGTATTTTAAGTTCTTACACCAGCAAACTTCAGCAGCCAGCCTGGCTTGTATTCTTTTGGGTACAGTGCTGTTTTTTAAAAGTTCAGTGAGTATTCAGAAATACTTGGCATTTTTTTTTCCTTGCCTTAAATGGATGAATTAGTGTAAAGAGATTTCCAGTTGGTTTCGAATGTGGCAGCTTCAGGCAGCAGGCTCATATATCACAATCTTAAAAAAAGCCTTCTCTGCTTTTTATAACATTTTCCCACAGTAAAGCAAATGTTTAGGAAGAACACCAATTAAGAGACACATTTTTGGTTTGCTAGAACTGATCCACAGCCCGTCTTGTCAGCTACCCAGGCCCCAACTTTCCAGCATTGACTGCCTCAGGGAAAGTTAAAACCATACCCTGAATGCTTAGAACTTTGCAGGAGTGCGCAACTTCGTTCAGTTTTGGGCCACTCACTGCAGGAAGGACCTTGAGGAGCTGGAGCAGGTCCAGAGAAGGGCAGCAAAGGTGCTGAAGAGCAGCTGAGGGAACTGGAGTTGTTCAGCCTCAAGAAAAGGAGGCTTCTGGCTCTTTATACCTCCCTGACAGGAGGTTGGAGCCAGCTAGGGGTCAGTCTCTTCTCCCAAGAAGCAAACAACAGAACAAAAAGAAACAGCCTCAAGTTGCCCCAGGGCAGGTTTAGGTTGAACACGAGGAACAATTTCTTTCCCAAAAGGGTTGTCAAGGCCTGGCCCAGGCTGCCCAGTGCAGTGATGGCGTTCCCATCCCTGGAAGGCTTTCAAAGCTGTGGAGATGCGATGCTGAGGGACATGGTTTAGTGGTGATCTGGCAGTGCTGGCTTAATGGTTGGACATGATGATCTTAGAGATCTCTTCTAACCAAAACAATTCCATGGTTCCATGGCTGAGCCTGCAGCCTTCCTAGCTACAAGCAGTGAGCTTCCAGCTCAGCAAATCAGGAGGAGTTTGAGCTTGTGAAGCTTTGCACTCATCTACTACTACTTGGTGTAATTGAAATTAATGTTAAGAAGCTAAAGTGCCCATTCTAGTGTATTCTATTTGTAGGTTGCAAAATGAAGCAAAAAAAAAAAATCTCTTTCAAACCTGATTTAATTTCAAAGGGATGAGCCAGGACCTGATTTTTATTCTTGAATCCTGTTAGTTTTCCAGTGAAATTGTTGAGTTCATTCCAATGCCTGCAAAGTTATTTGCATCACTCCTATCTTAAAACCTTTCTGATGATAATGTCAGGGGGAGAAAAGACACTAAATTTTTTATGGGCAATGTTGAGAGTGTAAAAAACTCTTTACAGATTGTTTTTTAAAAGGCTGTTTTTAACCAACTCACTCTGTACCTAAAACATGTGCCAGCTGTTGGCATCCGCACAATAATTGCTACATCAGAAGGTCTGAGCAGACAGACTCTGAGGAGTACTCTGAGGAGTTGGACATAAGCTGTGTCATAAGCAAACAGAAAGTGGAAGTTTAATGATACTCATAGAACTGTCTTAGGAAATTTAGAGGCACATAAAATACAGAATCATCGAATTGTTTGAGTTGGAAAAGACCCCTAAGATCATCAGGTCCAACTGTCAACTCAACACCACCATGGCCCTCACACCATGTCCCAAAGTGCCAGGTCCATGTATTTCTTGAACACCTCCTGAGACAATGCCTGACTAAAATATGTTCAAGCTGAGGTTTATAATAAGGCAGGAAATTATTAGGGTGATGTTTGCCTGGTCTCTGCACCCTGCTAAACACCCCTAAGATCTGAAAGCACCACATAAATGAGGAGTTCTCTAAAGGAGGCCATTGTTTGGTCTGGGTTGACTACTACATGGTTATAGTTAACTTATTTTCTCTGGCATCCACACACATATAGGCAGCCTTGGCCAGCATGCAGAAGGTAAGGACACAGCTCCCAGGTAGTAGCAGAGAAGGAAAGGACACTCAGATTCTTTTGCTAGGGTTAGGTATGAGCTGAGGGACCTTACTTTCACTTGGGCACCTGAGAAGTCCTAACCAGGAAGGTGTCCCTCAGCTGCACTGCCCTCACTCAGTAGCTCTGGTACCAGATGTCTTTCATAGTTGTGAGATCTGTCTACACTGAAGATAGAATTGTTTGGGTTTGAATCAGTCAGCCTCTTCAGCACAACTCTACCTGATGATGATCACAAAGATCCCTGAGAAGGTTTAATTGGGAAGTCAATCAAAGGATCATTGAATTCTTTGCTGAAGATGATCTTTGAGGGGAAGGTGGCTGAGGAGTTAATACCTCAATAGCATCAGCACTATCCAGAATGCTCTGGCTTCCTGGCCCTGTTTCAGTTTGGCTTCCAGCCTAATTAGGGCACACAGAGACTGTGTGAACATATTATCTTTTCTTAATGATGGACAAAGGTCTGACATCCATAATGCTGCTTCCAAATCCATCATCAGCCTTTGCCTACAGGGACAGTTTGAGATGTGCCTGCCTTCCTTTCTTTGTCACAGGATAGAGACACTGCCTTCTCTGTGCCTGCACTGATGGGAAAGTGAATCTGGACCACATTCCAACATTATTAGGACCCAAATTATTAGGAGAGTGACCTGGTAAGTGAGGATCCAAGTCAGTCCATAAATGCAGGTAGCATCTCTAGCCAAATTTTTCACCATCTCCTCAGTAACAACTGCTCTTGAGTTGCACAATATGCTCCACTCCAGCCTGGATGAAGTTCATCCTGGATGAAGTGAATTCACTTTCTCCCTTCTGCCAAATACTTGTTATGTCCCTCTGATCCATGGAATTCTGGGGTGATTTATGCCTTTGTGAAATTCCCGTTGGATTTCTGATAAACATGCCTTCTACAGGCAACTTTTCCAGCCTACTCAGACATTGAAGCTCCTGCAGCAGGCAGCTGCCTGCTCATGCACATGTCAGCCAGATGGAACATGTTATGGGAACACTCCCAGGGCTGCTGAGCTTCTGATGCTGCACCAGGTACAGCTCAAGGTGTGGGTCCTGGTGTTCAGTGTGGGGTAGGTATTGGTGTTCAGCGTGGTGCCTTCCCTAGGGTTACCCTAGGCACTCCTGCAGGTCCCAAGGGCTTCTGTGGTGGTGGGAGAGCTCCGTTCTACCTGCAGGGTTTGCTGCTTCAGTGTTTTTGGGAACAGCTGGAAAAGCCTTTTGGAGCTTGCTTTCAGGCTGAGATGTTTATTCTGTAGGTACCTGTTGGGAAGGTGCTGGAGGGGGTACGTGAAATTCAGTGGGGCTAGTGATTGCCAATCAATTCCTCCCTGCAGAAGGAATGTCACTGGTGGGACACCACCTGCAGTTCTGGGGCCAGCTCTGGAGTCCTCAGCACAGCAGAGAGAGGGACCTGTTGGAATGGGGCCAGAGGAGGCCACAGCAATGGTGGGAGGGCTGGAAGCCCTCTGCTGTGAGGCCAGGCTGAGAGAGTTGGAGTTGTTCAGCCCAGAGAAGAGAAGGCTCTGAGGAGACCTTCTGGTGGCCTTTCAGGACTTCAAGAAGCCAATCAGAAAGCTGGGGACAGACTTGAGCAGGGCCTGTTTTGACAGGACAAGAGGTGATGGTTTGAACTAAAAGAGATTCAGGCTGGAAAGAAGAGAGAAATGTTTGACCCTAAGGGCACTGAGACCCTGTCCCAGGTTGCTCAAAGAGGTGAGAGATGTCCTATCCCTGGAACCATCGCAGATGAGGTTATTTGTGGCTCTGATCAACCTGCTTTAGTTGCAGATGTCCTTGCTGACTGCGGAGGTGTTGGACTAGGAAAGTCTTTAATGTCCCCTCCCACTCAAACCAGTCTATGAATACATTAAATCCCTGACTGAATTAAAAAAAAAAATTGAGGACAGGGATGCTTCACTGAGTTGCTAGAAGTTTTTATATTAAACTATGAAAAGATTATCATAAAATCATAGAATCATCCAGGTTGGAAAATACCTCTAAGATCATCCAGACACTAAAGTTTGAGCTGTGAAATGCACTAGTATTAAAAGAAATAATGAAATAAAATCCCCAGCACTACTGTCACAAGGAATTCCTGAGTTAGTAGCAGCCTGTGTCCCCTACACAATCCACAGTGACATGAATGAACAGCATGAAAAAAACAAAACCAAACAACTCTTCTAAATCCCATTAATCAGCGAGAATTGGGATTTGCACCTCGTGGAGCATCTTGAGTTGGGGGAGGTGGGTGGGATATGGAAAGCTGCAGGAGCTCCATGGGAGCCTCGGCGGCTCTCCGTGTCCCACCCCCGCTCCTTGAGCAGCCCCATTCCGTAGGGAGCACCGGAGGATCGGATCTTACCGTGCATCAGGAGCAGCCCCTGAAGGACATAGGCAGCTAGGATCGTGCTGAGCTTGGGGAGCATCTCCAATGCCTCCTAAAAAAAATCCCTTATGAAACGCAGCAGAAGTCCAAAGGAAAAAGCAGGAATAAAGTTTTCCTTTTTCCAGCAACAAGTTTCTGAAAGGCTTACAGGGCTGGGAAGAGAAGTGCAGAAATTCCCACTTGTTGATCCCAGTTAAAATTGTTCTTTCCACTCACTGCTTCATCCTTGGGCTGCAGATTTAGTTTTTCTTCTTTTCTTCCTTCATAAGTATTTTCCCCCTCTTCCTTTCTTCCTTTTTAAGTATTTCCCCCTTCCTTTCTTCCTTCTTAAACTCTCCCACCCCCCTTTTTTCACTATTATTCCTCTGTTCCCCCTCCCTGCTTTTCTAATTCCGGGGGGAATTCAATGTTACTCTGCCTGAGAAAAGGTTTCCCAGCCCGTCTGGTTGCTGCAAAGTAACTCAAAAAAGGGTTAAAAAGCGGAGCAAAAGACCCGAAAAGTTTGGCCAAAAGAGTTTCTTGCACTCCAGCGAGTTGCTGCACTTCTTTGCCGGGAGCTTGGGATGAGGTGGCTGGAATGAAAAAGCCTCCTCTTAGATGTACTTATCCAGGGAGCTGCAGGTGCTGCAGAGATCGAGGAAGAAGAACAAATCTCTCCAACTTCAGCGAGTTTTCCAAGGCAGGACGAGAGGGAGCTCCCAGTTCTCCCAGTCTGGCTACCTGCCTGGCTTTACCCCACGGTACCCAGGGCAGGCAGCCGGCTTGGGCATGGCCAGAGCCTGCTGTAGGTGTGTTTTGAACCTCTCCCTTTCCTCCCACCCCTCTGGGTTTGGTTTGCTTTCGCTGGGAAGTTTGATGCGAGCCTGAGATTCTTTATAGGGACAGGAAAAAAAAAAAAAAAAAAAAAGAAAAAGCGGAGGAAGGAGACGTCACCAGGCGAGGCAAAGGGACCTCAGCGCTCGCTCTCCCTCCCTGTCACTGCTCACAGCTCCTGGATTTCCTGCTGCCGCTGCCGGAGATGGGGCAGAGGAAGGCTCCCAGTTGTCCCCTGCTGCTTCCCAGCAAATTCAGAACTCGGGGAGCATCAGGTGGCAACATCTTCCCCCAGTCCTGTCCCAGCTTCCCCCAAAGGCAGAAGGGTGGTGAGGGTGTTGGAATCTCCTTCCAGCTAGGGGATTCTGAGGGCTCCAGGGCAGGGGGACAAGCCCTGAGAAGCAAGTTCTCTTTCAGGAGAAAATGTCTTCCCCCCTCCCACTTCCCCGTTATGGGGCAGTCTGGGGTTTTCCCAGCGCCACTCAGGGTATCCCACTGGAATGTCACCCCCTGCCTCCCTTCTTGCAGCAGCCACCTCTGAGCATCCCTCACTCTTAGGAGACCGAAAAAGTGGCTTTTTGGAGGAAGAGGACATGTCAGGCAGCCCTCCTGGTGTCATTATTCACACAGCACTGCTGCCTGCCCCATCTCTCCTAGACTTCTCATTGCAGCTGCTCCTGTGCCACCCAGGCAGCATCTCCATGCATTGGGGTGGTGACTGATCCACCCACGCATTGAGGCTTCTTCCTGTCCCGTGTCTTTGCTTTCACAATACCAGGAAGGATTTCAGCCAGGGGGAGCATTCCTGCCATGGTGGGGAACAAGCTGGTTTGGCCACGGGAGTTGCAGATGCTTCACCTTACTCCTTCACATCATTTTCCTGGGGTTCTTCAGCCACAGGGGTAGCATAGCCTGGGTCAGAAACTGTGCTTAGCCAGTGCCAGGGGTCCTGGGAGGTGCCCCAGTGCATTATGGAAATCGAGCTTATGGGGAGGGAGTTGTTCTGTGCTTTGCCATGCTCATCTGAGCTCTGTGTCTTTCAGAGAAATGGAGATTCAAAGAATTGTTTCAGTCGGAAAAAAACTTTTAAGATCATCAAGTCCAACCATTGACCTAACCACAGCCATCAAAACATGTCCCAGAGTGCCATGTCTACATGTCTTTTGAACACCTCCAGGGACCTCCACCACCTCCCTGGGCAGCCTGTTCCAATGCCTGACCACCCTTGCAGTAAGGAAATTGTGCCTAATATCCAACCTAAACAACATGCAGACACGACTTCTGATAAGGAGAGAGTAGGGAAAACTCATCAAAGGTCATCTAGTCCAACTGCCCTGCAGTCAGCAGTGATATCTCCAACTACATCAGGTTGCTCAGGGCCCCATTGAGTCTGACCTTGAATTTCTCCAGGGGTGGAACCTGAACCACATCTCTGGGAAACCTGTTCCACTGTTTCACCACTCTCATGCCTGTTTTTACTATCCTTCTAAAATCCTAATGCATGTAGCAGGTCTGTATGTGCATTAAAATGCACTAGAGCATATAGATATGGTTCTGTTAGCTCTAAATCCATATTCAAAGCCAAGGTGCATGGCACCTTGAGCAACCTGGTCTTGTAGGAAGTATCCCTGCCCATGGCAAAGGATTGGAACCAGATGATCTTTAGGATCCCTTCCAACACAAACCATTCTATGGTTCTATGATTCGATGATTCTGTGATTCCATGATTCCATGACTCTGTGTGTTATCCTGCAAGGAAAATGGGTCCTTGAGAAGATTAGAATTGATACCTGGTGTAGAAATGTCCCAAACTGCACCAATACATAGAATATAGCATAGCCTCAGATATTTCCAGTTTAACGAACAAGAAGTATCTTTTCTCACAGCAACATTAAGCCAGGAACATCATGTGGTGTCACCAGGTAATGCTAATTTTCATCTCAATACCTAGATTATTCTTAGCTTGACAAATCCATTTTCTATGCCTAAAGTTAATTTTTAGAACATACAACTGCCCCAGATCAGTGGTAATGGATTTCTGAATAGTTATGGCTGATAGTAAAGACCAATCTTATAGAGGGCTTAACCGAAGAGTGAAAAATGTAACTTCAGTATAAAATGACTGGACTTGATGATCTCAAAGCTCTCTCCCAACCAAATCCATTCTATGATTCCATGAGCTGTGGTTTAGGTTTGATTTCCAGGGAGGTGTTTAAGAATCTGTTGGAGGTTACTGACCAGCTGCTAGCAGATCTTGTGTGATGCCACAGATAATCTTTTATCTGTTGATGAACTTAATTGATCTTTAACTGAGATTAAATGCCTAGGATGTGTGGTTTCACAAGGAGCAGGAGCTCCTTAGACTAGTGCAGACTAGATTTAGATTGGACTTGTGGATGCTTTCATCCCTGAAAGTGTTTAAGACTAGGCTGGATGAGGCTTTGAGCAACCTGGTCTAGTGGGAGATGTCCCTGCTCATGGCAGAGGGATTGGAGCTGGGTCATCTTTACAGTCCCTTCCAATTCAAGCCATTCTATAATGCTGTGAATTGAGTGTGAGAACCTGGCCTAAAGGTCTTAGGAGCTATTTAAAAATCTTCATTTCTTCCCTTAAAATAAGAAGACTCAAAACTACAGTTGTAAGTATGGCATGTTTTGTTCCTGAGCAACTCCTCATGCCTGCAGCAAATCCCTTCAGTGTTTCTAAAGCATGGCAGACCACTCTAGCTGAAAAGCATGTTCCATTGCTGCAGATGGGAAAAGCAATTTGCTAACTGGACTAGAACCTCTTCTTAGCAGTACAGCTTGTTTGCTGTGACAGTTATTCCATCTGAGGAACTCAAAGCCCCTTGTGAACTTTAACCAATATCTTAGACTCACAATACTAATGGGAATTGAAGTAGGGCTAGAAAAGGTTAATTCACTTCCTACTGAGATGCTTTTAGCTTTGCAGAGGTACCTGGCAGTTGCATCAGCACAGAATCAGAATTGTTTTGGTTGGAAAAGACCTCTAAGATCATTGAGTCCAACCATCAATGTCACATGACTGTGGCTATTAAACCATACCCTGAAGTGCCATGTCCATATGNGCCTGTGAGATCCGTGCTAACTAGAGACAGACTGCACAACTTGCCTGGTCATCCTTTGGATAACTTTCATCCTTTATGAAATTGGCTTAGCTGAGAGGATTAGAGAAATTCTTCCATTTTATCAGCTTGGTAGAGAATAATATCAGAGCTGGGATAATCACAGAAGCACAGAATCATAGCATGGTCGGGGTGGAAAGGGACCTCTGCAGATCATCCAGTCCAATCCTTCTGCTAAAGCAGAGTCACCTTCAGGAGTGAGGGTTTGGAATCTGGGATTTCAGCTGAAACCTCCTGTGTTCCAGTTTGTGCCCATTACCTCTTGTCCTGTCACTGGGAACCACTGAGAAGAGTCTGGTCCCATCNTATTAAACCATACCCTGAAGTGCCATGTCCATATGTTTTTGAGCACCTCCAGGGATGGTGACTCCACCACCTCCCTGGGCAGCCTGTTCCAATGCCTGACTATTCTTTCAGTACAGATTTTTTTTCCTAGTAACTAAATAAAATAATATCAACAAGGAAGTGAAGATGGCTGTTTGTGGTGGAAATACAAGAGCACTGGGATGGAAAGCAGTAACCGGTGAGGATCTGGCCAGAATATCAGGGCTGTGACCTGGTGTATCATAAGCAATACATGTCCTGTAGGGCCAAGGCAACATAACTGATGAGGATCTGGCCAGAATATCAGGGCTGTGACCTGGTGTATCATGAGCAATACATGTCCTGTAGGGCCAAGGCAACATAGCCTGTGAGATCCGTGCTAACTAGAGACAGACTGCACAACTTGCCTGGTCATCCTTTGGATAACTTTCATCCTTTATGAAATTGGCTTAGCTGAGAGGATTAGAGAAATTCTTCCATTTTATCAGCTTGGTAGAGAATAATATCAGAGCTGGGATAATCACAGAAGCACAGAATCATAGCATGGTCGGGGTGGAAAGGGACCTCTGCAGATCATCCAGTCCAATCCTTCTGCTAAAGCAGAGTCACCTTCAGGAGTGAGGGTTTGGAATCTGGGATTTCAGCTGAAACCTCCTGTGTTCCAGTTTGTGCCCATTACCTCTTGTCCTGTCACTGGGAACCACTGAGAAGAGTCTGGTCCCATCCTCTTGCCTCCCACCCTTTAGATCTTGCTGACTATTGAGAAGATCTCCTCTCAGGCTGCTCTTCTCCAGGCTCAACAGACCCAGGTCTCTCAGCCTTTCCTTCTCACAGACATTCTTCAGGCCCCTCAGCATCTTTGCAGCCTCCACTGGACTCTCTCCAGTATTTCTCTGCCTCTCTTGAATTAGGTAGCCCAGAACTGGACACAGATTACCACAGCATTACCAACAGTAGCTTCCTTAATGCTGAGGGGAGCTGCAAAGCTGTGGCTGGGTGTGTCCTTCTCCAGACTTTGGTCACCATCTCTATGCACACATCTCCTCTAGTCTCCTGGGAATCAAAAGACAAGTGAACTTCGGTATCTGAGATCAAACAGAGTGAGGAAAATTTTCACTGGAAAATGGCTTGTTACCAAACCAGAAACCTTGGGGAGGAAGCCTTAGTGGGGCTAACTTATGATGAGAAATATCTCAGTTTGGAATTGCTTCTGCTAAGGATGCAGTTTCTAAGGAATGAAAGCACCAACACAGTGTTGCCTGGAGCTTGGTGATCATCTAGGTGTGCAAGGTCTGGTTTCAAGATGTTTGCCTGAATAAGGTGAGAAAACTGTGCTCTTGGATGCAGGAGTCTCCTGTTCAAAGGTCCTCTGGCTGTTTCATTCATCGTCTTGCAGACAGGTTTACTTACTGATTCCTCTGTTTGGAAAATGACAGAAAGGAAAGACCTCAATGAATCCCTGTTTGGCTCAAACACAGAATGGGAACAAAATACTTCTCTAGCTGGGAAAAACATTTCCTGCACAGCTTTGTTCCTATAGTAGTACGTAGGCCATTGGAAGTCCAATAGCAAGAGATGTGGGGCCAGCAGAGCCACAGGCACCTTTCTGGTGAGTAGCATCCCTCCTCTGAGGGATGGCACCTTCAGAGGAAGGACAGGAAGCACACATAGTCCTTAACAAGGGTTTGGGGCAACTTTATTTTTTTACATAAGAAGGCAAAACAAGGCAAAGAATCATCCCAGTCCCAGTTGATCCCAGCACTGGTGCAAAGCCTTGAAGACCTATCTGAAGAATCTCTTCAACATATGTTCAGACCCCAAAGGAAAGCTGAAGGTTTCATCCTTTTGCTGGAAACATGGCAGAATAAAGGCTAAAGACTATTACCTCTCATTAGAGGGCTCTTTGAACTACAGTCTGTTGTTTTAAATTTTAACATGGAGGAAATGTGTTATGTTTCATCTCTTTGTGTTTCCTCTCTGAGGCTGTTTTTGAGCATCTCCTCATAGCTCTTTGACTAGAATCCTTTATAACTGAGGCTGCCTGGGGAGATCCTTACAGCTTATAAATATGATCTTGGGCTCGTACAGCTCTCAGGAAGAATGAACTAGTTTGGAGCAGTAGACAGATTTCTGAGCCAAGAGTGCAAAACAAAAGTTAAGGAAAATAAATGACCATCAACAAAAGGAGACAGGCATGAGGTTCGATCACTGTTTTGTTCTGCTAGAGTCTGTGGCAGAGAGACAAAGATATCCACCTCATGAAGGAGGAGTTCATGAGCCAGGTTTCATCCATACACAGCATTTGAGGCAAGAAAAATAGTCCATCCCTTTGAGTAACCTTCATCCAGCTCTTCTCCCTGCAGTGACCTTCCTCAGTCAGAGGGCAGATTGTATGTGAAAGGTTTTCCTTTGCCAGGATATGCACTTCAAAGTGTGAGAAAAAATGGGTTTCATCCAATTGCAGGTCTTAGAGTGAGGGACCAAAAATGCTCCTTTTATTTATTTTTCTTTGGATTCTAGTTCCCTCTTTACTCTTTCTCTCTCTTTGGGGATGAAGTAGGATTTTCTTCACACTGGGACTGAGAATGAGTAACGTGGTTCACATCCATGCTACCCTGCAGACCTTCCCTTTGTGCTGGAGGTTTCTGCTCATGTCTCCAAGCACGACCACCAGTTAGAACTGGTTAAAACAGCTGGAGTCGAGGGAGAGAAGCCTTAGAGGACAAAACAAAACAAATGAACAAAAAAACCTCAAACAAACCAAATCAACAACCAAAAAACCAGAGATAAACCTTGAGAGCGGTGAGATAGAGAAATATTGGTGACTCCAGAGCACTCACATTAATCAGGACACTAGCCAGATCCAGCAGAACAGTGTTAGGGTTAATTCAGCCCACAGCACAAGGCTGGAATCTTCACTGTTAGCTTTTTAACATGGTAGTTTATCACTTCAGACTTGACA
Source organism: Ramphastos sulfuratus (assembly GCA_013399055.1). Taxonomy (NCBI): domain Eukaryota; kingdom Metazoa; phylum Chordata; class Aves; order Piciformes; family Ramphastidae; genus Ramphastos; species Ramphastos sulfuratus. Next base: position 72,883 of record WBNM01021076.1, read on the forward strand.
TGTACCTCTGCCTTGTCCAAAGACACTTAAAAGCTATGCTGTAAAAGCTAAACCCTGCTCCAGCCTTCTCCTCCTCATGCTGGTTTTGCTGGAGATGTCCCTGCTCTCTGCAGAGTAGTTGGGCTGTGTCCTTGGTTTGGTGTAACAGAGTCCCAGGCCAGCCATGGGTTGCAGGTCATCAGCAGCTCTGAGTAATCCAGGACAGCTGAGCTGAGTTGGCTTCAGGTGTATCCCAGACCATCAGCATCACACTCAATACGAAGGTGGAAGCTTGCTGAGGGGAGAGGACCTCTTGTTAGAGCTTTCTGGTTGAGCTTCTGCTCTTTCTTCTGCTGTTGAGGACTGCCTTCCTGGTGTGCCTGTTCTACCTTTGCTGGGCTGAGTATAATTTTACCTGCTTTGTATTGACATTTATATTAATTTGAGTATTTCATTAAGTCTGTTTTCATTTCAATCTGTGGGTCTTTTCTCTTTCCCCCCAATTTCTTTTCTCTCCTGGGGAGGGATCATGGGGCTGGTAGACCAGCTGCTGTAGTTTAGCCCCAGATATGAGCTAAATGTAGACTAGATGGCCTTTAAAGGTCCCTTCCAACCCAAACCATTTCATGATCCCTCATGAAAACTGCAGTGAGTTTTACATCAGCCCGTACTGGCCTCTTTTCTCAACCTATTTGCTACTTCTTAGTGATTGCAGTAACCATAGAGCAGCATCTGGAGCAATATAAGATGTTCCCTTCAGCACTGACCTGGAAGACCACTTTGAAGAAGCCAGGCCAGCCTCAGACATCCCACTTGCCAGGAAGGCTGTCCAGCAAAGCTAGGCAGCCCAGCCGTCAGCTGGAGAGCGCGTGATGGTCTTGCAGAGATGTGCAGGTCGTTAATCATCTTGGGTTTTTTTTTCCTTTCCCTTGCACATACGCCACGAACATGCTCAGCACTGTTAGATTTCACAAGTAAATGCTTCTTGTCCCAGTTGAGATTGTCCCTGGTTACACTAGTTCCAAAGTAAACCAGAGCGAGCTGCATGCCTCAATGCAGCCAAGCCTGGGAGGCAAAAATAGCAGGCTGGTTGCTGAGATGATGGAGAGAATCAAAGAGACACTGTCTACCAAAATGAAGATGTCTGCAAATGAGCTTTCAGCCAGCACAGAGCCAAAAGAAAGGTTTCTTCCATGGACTTACTAATTTCTGAAATCTGAAAGGACACAGTGGCTGAAGACAAATGGTCATTGTGCTGAAGGTTTTAGAAATGAGACGTGGTGGCACAAAGACACTGATAGTGACACTGCCATCACTGATCTTCATTGTCCAAGCCAGGAGGAACTGAATAAAAGCTTGAGCTAAAGCCAGTGGAAGTGAATAGAAATTAACACAAAGATTCACACTGCTTTAATGAGTTTTGGCTCTCAACCTAGATGGAGAAACATAACCAACAATGAATAAACAAGACCCTAAAAATCCTTTTGCCTTTAGCAGAAGAGTGGCATTAGTGAAATGACCTGGAGGATCTGTTTACTGTGCAGGCTTTTGTTTGGGGTCGGGTTTTGGTTTTTTTTTTTTCCTCTTCCAGAAGGTGGCTTTGTCCCACATCAAGTAACAAATCTAAGCTTCACATCTTGTTCTTGCCTAGATCAGCAGCAGCAGCAGCCATCAGGCTGGGATCTCAAAGCAGAAACCCCTAAGCTGTCCTGGCTGCTCTAGCAGAAAGCTGCTCTTCCACCAGCCAGCACGGAGCAGCTTTGGTGTCCTCTCACCAAGGCCAGCACTACCTAGAAAGGATGACTTGCCATGCTGAGGAGGATGGAGAGAACTAGGAACAGCGTAAATATAAATATGCTTCCTAGAGCACGAGTCTTATGTGGAGTAGCTGGGGAACCTGGGGTTGTTCAGCTTGGAGAAAAGGAGACTCAGAAGAGACCTTCTGCCTCCCTACAACTCCCTGAAAGCAGTTTGAAGCCAGATGGGAGTCAGTCCTGGCTTCCAGGCAAAAAGTAATAGGACAAGAGGAAATGGACTCAAGTTGCACTGGAGAAGGTTTAGGCTGGACATCAGGAAGTATTTCTTCTCTGAGAGGGTTGTCAAGGCCTGGAACAGGCTGTCCCTAGCAGTGGTGGAGTCCTCATTGCTGTAGCGGTTTCAAAGCCATGGAGATGTGGTGCTGAGGGACATGGTTTAATGGTGACCTGGCAGTGCTGGGTTATGGGTTGGACTTGATCTTATAAGTTGCTCTTAACAAAAATGATTCTCTGATTCCAAAATACATACCTGCCTCAAGGCCGTGGAGGTGTCCTTATGGTAGAAGGACTTGGGGCAGCCCTGGATTACTGCAAACCCAAGACTTATTGGCACAGTTAACTGTAAACTCAGGGCAGGAGGTGCAGACAGAGCTCACGGAAGGAAGGCAGGGCAGTTTTATCTGTTTGTCTGGTTCCAACCCCGGGGGTGAAAAGGGTGTTGAAGGAAAGCAGAAGTAGTATTTCATATTTGTTCATCATGTGTGCTTCAAATAGCATCCACTCTTAGATGACCATGATGGCTTTTACAGGCAGGCAGACTTGGATCTAAGAGTCTTTCTCAGCAAGGTTATGGAGTGAGGCAGCACAAGGCCAGGAATAGCGCTCAAGACCAGCACGTCTGAGTGGCTGTGTGGAGCTGGAGACAACAGGCTTGCCTTTGTCTCCTGAGAGTTACTGCCCTGGCCACAGAGCTCTACTCAGGCCCTTGTTCCAGCACACTCCATGCTCTGAATTTCTGAGAGAAAGTAGACACTTCTTGGATGCTGTTTGCTGTAAGAAAAAACAAACAAGATCTTATAATTTCAAGTGACAGCATTCTGGTGTTTTACCTCTACATGCCAGAATCCCAGCATGGGTGGGGTGCAAAGGGACCTCTGGAGATTATCCAGTCCAACTCTCCTGCTAAAGCAGTGTCACCCATAGCAGCTTGCCTAGGATCACAATGTCCAGGTGAGTTTGGAATCTCCCAGAGAAAGAGATTCTACAACCTCTCTGGGCAGCCTGCTGCAGAGCTTCAGCACCCTCACACCAAAGAATTTTCTCTTCCTGTTCAGATGGAACCTCCTGGGTTCCAGTCTGTGCCCATTGCCCCTTGTCCTGTCCCTGGGCACCACTGAGAAGAGTCTGGCCCAATACTCCTGTCTCCCACTCTTTAGCTCTTTCTGAGCATTGATCAGATCACCTCTGGGGCTGCTCTTCTCCAGGCTCAACAGCCCTAGGGCTCCCAGCCTTTGCTCCTCACAGAGGTGCTCCAGGCCCCTCAGCAGCGTCCAGTGGACATTCTACAGTAATTTCCTGTCCCTTTTGGAGTGGGGAGCCCAGCACCAAACTCATTACTAAGGCAAATTAAAGGGTAAGTCAGATGATGTCAAATGAACTCAGATATTTCCTTCCAACCTGGTGCTCTTCCTTCTCCAAGTTTCTCTATTAATGATCTCTTAAACTCAGTGAGATGTCCAACATTAGAATGGAGGAATGACTTAGTTGTCAGGGCATTAACTGCTGGGTCAATAGCATGATTCAGCCTGCTCCTCCACCAAAGCCCACCTGTTTGTTCCTGGAAAAGTCTCTTGGTCTCTCTGTCTTTCTGTTCCTCATCTGGAAAGATGGATTAAGTACATATCTTGAATACAGAAAGTTCTCATAATGGTTGTGTTCCAGGCTCTGCAGTAACACCAGCTGTTTGAGTACCCTAGTTCTTCTGAACAAGGAGATCCTGGCATGATACTAGATTTAGTCACAAGGTGAGAATGTGCTTCAGGGTTCAGTGGGAGAAAGATGTCACCATGGAATCACAGAATTGTTTTAGTTGGAAAAGATCTTCAAGATCGTTGAGTCAAACCATCCTGTAACTCTACCAAGTCTGGTGCTAAACCATGTCCCTTGGCACCACATCTTTCTATCTTTTAAACACCTCCCAGGAAATATTGCTTCCCATGGTAGTGGATGAGACTGGCTGGTCCTGGGAAGCAAGATGGTTGAATGTTGAATTTGATGCTCTTAGAAGCTGGACTTTATCTTAAAGGTCTTTTTGAATCTTAATGATTGTAGGATTGAAGCTGCAGTACATCAAAGCTTGTACCCCATGGGAGGTGAGTTCTGCTCGTTTCTGTGTAATGAAGCTAGAAAACCCCAAATTTCCTGGAGGCCAGGCACCTGCTATCTCTCAGCAGTTATTTTTTGAAAAGCCTGCACATCCCCAGCAATGCCACAAGGCTTTTTTGTACAGAGGTTCTTTGTCTTCCAGGCATCAGGAAGGATGATAAATCCCTGCAGGGATTTTGTACTCTAAGTGATAGAAGAGAGAATAGTGAGAACTTTCAGTAGATAAAAGAAGGGTTTAAAAAATCAGCAAGGTGGGCTCTGAAGACTGACTTCTGTGTTTCTTATCTCTGCTTCTCTCTCTTATCATTGCTTGTTATCTCTTATCATCATGTTACAAGTATTTGTCTTAGTCTCTTGCTGGCACTTGGCAATTAGGATCAATATCTAATCACATCAACCTTTTCAGTTGCGTAGGAGGTAGGACTTTGTTCAGATGAGGGTTGAACTCACAGTCTGTTTTGAAAAATACAACCAAAACATGAAACTGTTGCTTAATCTTTTTTCCTCTCAGCACTAAGCTCCTCATGCCAGGCTTGCTCCACTTCTCCACACAGCACAGAGGCCACGCTGGCTGCTGGAGGCACTGATATCTGCAGCTAACAGCACGATTGCCCTGAAGCTCTGTGTCTCTTGTTACCCTTGGTTTTGTGGCAACAGTTTATAGGGCATAGAAAACTTTCTCTTCTTCTGCAGAGCCTGGGGACATCCTTAATTTGTTGTCCCTTGGCTTAATCCAAGATGGGAACACTTGGTGTGAAGGCAGCAGCAGTGATGCTGTGTGGAGAAGCTCAATTGGGAGGCTTTGACCATTTCACAGGAAATGTCCAAAGGAGATCTTTACTGGGACTCTTTTGCGTTTGCCTCATCCCAGACTCAGATTTCAGGGGGGAAAGGACCAAATCTCTCAAAACCAGTTGGGAAGGAGGGAAGGGGCTGCACTTCTCTCTGCCCACACAGTGTGTCACCCTTACTCCACGCCATCGTGCACTCGTAGAACATTCCTATGGGACCATAAATGGTTTTTAAAGGAGCAAACTTCACTGACTGACTCGTGGTTCATAAACTGTGAGACAGTGTAGGTGAAAAGGTGGGTTTACTGGTAGCATCTTTAGCCTGCAGAAAGATGAAACTAGCAGCTTCTTCTGAAGGAAAAGGAACTCCTGGGAAATGAGCCATGGAGATGTCCTGCCAGCACCAATGGGATGAGGGGGGTGTTGCAAGGCCAAGAGCTGCCTCTTCCTTCCAGCGTTATCCCAGAGCACTAAGGAAAGCAATTGTCCTTTGAGTCTTTCCTGCAGGATTCCTAACCAAGCTTCCTATTTCCACCTGCTGAATGCTACTTCTTAGAGCTAACAGGCATGGATACCACCACTGACAGCAGAGCCTCTTTACAGAGTGGTAGGGATTGGAAGGGAGCTCTGGAGATCAGCTGGAAGGATTTGACCTTTGCTTCCATATCAGCCAAAATCAAAAAGAATTTCTACCTCTCATTTCTTCTTTCCCTGGCCTCATCACATGTGTTTAGATCTTCTCCTCAGCTTGCTTGAATCTGCTTCAGTCATACCATTTTGTCTTTCTTCATCTGGAACACAAGAGGTTCCATGTACACATAAGGAAAAAAATCTTCACTTTGAGGACTGGAGCAGGCTGCCCAAAGAGGTTGTGGTGTCACCATCTCTGGGCCATCAAAACCTGTCTTATCACGTTCCTGTGTTATTTATTCTAGGTCATCCTGCTCTAGCAGTTAGATTGGACTCAATCTTCAGAGGGTCCCTTCCAGCTCCCACCATGCTTGGATTCTGTGACCTCTATTGACACAATGAAACCCTTCATGTCCTTCCATCTCTTTTTTAGTGACACTGGATTATCACAGTGATGTATTTGCTCTTCCTTTGTCACCAGCCTGTGCACCCTCCAACCCTACCTGATCCCCTGCTGCTTTCCTGCTTCAGCCTCTCACAGGATGTCAGGGGTTGGAAGGGACCCAAAGAGATCGAGTCCAACCCCCCTGCCAGAGCAGGACCATATCGTCTAGCTCAGATCACATGGAACACATCCAGACGAGCCTTGAAAGTCTCCAGAGAAGGAGACTCCACAGCCTCTCTGGGGAGCCTGTTCCAGTGTTGTGTGACCCTTACAGTAAAGAAGTTCCCCCTTGTGTTGAGGTGGAACCTCCTGTGCTGCAGCTTACATCCATTGCTCCTTGTCCTATCCCAGGGAGCAAGTGAGCAGAGTCTGTCTCCCTCCCTCCTGAACTGCAGCCCTCAGATATTTATAAACATTTATTAAATCCCCTCTCAGTCTTCTCTTCTCCAGACTAAACAGCCCCAGGTTCCTCAGCCTCTCCTCATCAGGCAGTGCTCCAGTCCCCTAATCATCCTTGTAGCCCTCTGCTGGACCCTCTCCAGCAGATCCCTGTCCCTCTTAAACTGGGGAGCCTGAAACTTAATGCAGTATTCAAGATGAGGTCTCACCAGGGCAGAGTAGAGGGGGAGGAGAACCTCCCTCGACCTGCTGGACACACTCTTCTTAATACACCCCAGGATCCCATTGGCCTTCTCGGCCACAAGGGCACATTGCTGTGCCATGGATAACTTGTTATCCACAGGCACTCCCAGGTCCCTCTCCACAGGGCTGCTCTCCAGCAGATCACCTCCCAACCTGTACTGGTGCAGTTTATTGTTCCTCCCCAGGTGCAGGACTCTGCACTTGTCCTTGTTGAACCTCATTTGGTTCCTCTTTGCCCAGCTCTCCAGTCTGTCCAAGTCTCTCTGGATGGCTGCACAGCCTTCAGCTGTCCTACCCCATCAGCCTTTCATGTGGTGTTACCAGTAGTGCTGTGCTTGTCCTCTTTGCTTCTTTTGACAGCTATGCCATGTGTCCCTGCCTAGCTACCATGCTGTCCCGTGCCACTATTGCTCCGTGCTGCTCCTTGGCTCATGCCAAGCCATTGTGTTATTGTATCTGATATGCATTGCAACACCCTGCTACAGGGAGCAGCAGGTTTGATTTGGGGCAAACTAGAGGGAACATATATACAATAATATCACTCTCACTGTTCTTGTTGAAGGAGTGATGACAGTTGTGTGGAGGATTTGAAGATTAATGTGTCTCCTTTTCAAAGACACATGGAATTATACTGCATGTGCACCTGGGATAATACAGTTTAGGACATCTTGCTCTTCTCTTCTCTGATGGCTTTATTATTCCAGTTCAGTGTCATCTTTTTTCCAGTGGTCTCACCATTTCAGGAGTAGGGCACTATTCAAAATGCATAAGAGGAGCAGAATGTGGCAGATGGAAATGAATACAGAGATGTAGCAAAAAGCCTTTCAGAAGGTACTTTCTGCCCAAGGTATCAAAATTTTATAGCAGTGAAACCACTAAGGTTCTGTAAAAATCTAACACTGCTTTGGAGAAATTGTTTAAGAATATGTAAGCTGCATCCTCTTAGTGTCTATTGGCAAAATCAGCAGAGCTCTGCTGCTATTCACAGTCTGTGTGTTATGGAGTCTGGGGTTGTTTTGGTTGAAAGAGACTTTTAAGTTCATTGAGTTCAACCATTAACCCAGCACCAGACCAGGTCACTCAACACCACATCTCCAGGGCTTTGAAACTCCTCCACAGATGGCAACTCCACCACTGCCCTGGACAGCCTAGGCCAGGCCTTGACAACCCTTTTGGGGAAGAAATTGTTCCTCATGTCCAACCTAAACCTTCTGTGGTGCAACTCGAAGCCATTTCCTCTTGCTTTTATCACTTTTTCCTTGGGAGAGGATGTTGACCCCCACCTGGCTCCAACCTCCACTCAGGCAGTTGTAGAGAGCCAGAAGAAGATCTTCTCCAAGATTCATTTTTCTCCAGGCTGAACAACCTCGGTTCCTTTGGCTGCTGCTCACAAACCTGTGGACCCCACAACTGCCTTGGGCAGCCTGTTCCTTCTATCTNGACCAGGTCACTCAACACCACATCTCCAGGGCTTTGAAACTCCTCCACAGATGGCAACTCCACCACTGCCCTGGACAGCCTAGGCCAGGCCTTGACAACCCTTTTGGGGAAGAAATTGTTCCTCATGTCCAACCTAAACCTTCTGTGGTGCAACTCGAAGCCATTTCCTCTTGCTTTTATCACTTTTTCCTTGGGAGAGGATGTTGACCCCCACCTGGCTCCAACCTCCACTCAGGCAGTTGTAGAGAGCCAGAAGAAGATCTTCTCCAAGATTCATTTTTCTCCAGGCTGAACAACCTCGGTTCCTTTGGCTGCTGCTCACAAACCTGTGGACCCCACAACTGCCTTGGGCAGCCTGTTCCTTCTATCTGTTCATCCACCCAGCTAGGGCTACAATATAACGGAGTAACAAATGACCTGTCTGCCATAGGTTGTTGAAGTATGGTCACAAGTTAATACTAACACTGTTAGCCTGTGTTCAAGCACATGCCATAATTCTACAGAAGATTTCCTTTCCATCTCATGAGCATCCAACTAATGCTACAGCTTGATGGCTGAAAACCATCATCCTTCAAATCCATTCTCCTAGTCCTGGAACTCTGAATTGGTTTGGTTGGAAGAGACTTCTATTATTAAGTTCAACTGCCAACCCAACATCACCCTGGCCATTAAACCATGTCCCAAAGTGCCATGTCTACACATTTTTTGAGCCCCTCTGGAGATGACAACTCTACCATCTCCCTGGGAAACCTATTTGAATGCCTGGCCACTCTTTTAGGAAATAAATTTTCCCAAATAACCAATCTATACTTCCCCTGGTGCAACTTGAGGTGATTTCTTCTTGTTCTATCACTTCAGACTAAGGAGAAGGGACCAACACTCACAAATCATGATGGATAGTGCACTCAATGATGTGTTCACTGGGATTTATCCTGGACACACCACTGCTGCCAAGGGCTATCTTGCCTCTCTCTTGCCTAGAATGATAGTTAAAAGCAGGATTTGATCATTTTTCTGTTCATCTGCCTGTGGTCTCTTGCCACGTGTTGTCCTTGATGTGATAGAAGCCCTGAGGGCCATTATACAGGAAACTCCAGGGAAAATGGGAAAGCTGCTTATTTTTCTTGGCATTTGACTGGTTGTTCTGGCCAGACTGAGTCCAGCCTTGTGTGTGTTTATGTCACACGTTGTTATTTGCATGGCTGGTCCTGGCCTGGCTTTCAGGAGCTGGTGGTTTTGTAACTTGTACAACCCATGGTCTGTCTGCCTTTGCTGTCCTCCGCTGGACTTGGGGCAGTTTCCTTTTTTTGTGACCACTTCCTCCTGAGGGAGCAGTCATTTATGGTCAGAGGTTAACCTCATTTGCTGAAGCATCCAGCTTCTGTGCCAATAGATCTATAAAAATGGAGAATGGGGACCAGGAGATGGGAAATAAATAGAATCACAGACTGGTTTGGGTTGGAAGAGGCTTTTAAATCTCATCTTGTCTAACACCCCTGCAGTGAACAGAAACATCTGCAACTGGAGCAAGTTGCTCAGAGCCCAGAAACCTGACCTGGAATGGTTCCAGGCATGAGGCTTTTACCATGTCTCTGGGCAACCAGGGCCAGGCTCTCACCAGCCTCGGCATCAAATATTTCTTGCTTCTCTTCATTTTGAATCTCCCTCTTTTAGCTTAAACCATCACTCCTTGTCACAACAGGCCCTACTCAAAAGGGTGGGTGGCAGGTGAATGGGGACAGACTCTTTTCACTGGTGCCCAGTGACAGGACAAGGGACAACAGGCACAAACTGCAACCCAGAAGGTTCCATTTGAAGATAAGGAGAAACTTTGGTGTGAAGGTGCTGGAGTCCTGCAGCAGGCTGCCCAGAGAGGTTGTGGAGTCTCCTTTTCTAGTGGACATTGATCCTGGGCAAGCTGCTGTGGGTGACTGCTTTAGCCAGTGGGGTTGGTCTGAATGAGCTCCAGAGGTCCCTTCCAACTCCTACCATTCTGGGATTGTGATCACCATCCCCAGCGCTGGCTTGTTGATGAGTGGATCAGTTCCTGGAATTACCAATGGCTCAGAGGCACTGAACTATGGGAAGGCTGCTGGGGCAGTATTAGCAGAGCTGTAACAACTCAGCTCCTTTGCAGAAGTTATATTTCTCCCTGAACCTCCTTCTATTTTCCCATGAGGGTAGAGATTAATACGAGAAGCTCTCCAGTTCACAGCCGTGGGTGGGCGTCTTGTGTGTCTCAGCCTCAGGCTTCAGCTCCCCTGGGCATCATGAATCTACTTCTGTTTTCTTGCTAGAGCTCTGTCCTAATCTTGGCTTCAGCATTGTGTTAGTGCTCGGATGGAGCAGCTTATCAACCTTGGCTGGTGGCTGGCTAGCTCTGCCATCTATGAATCAGTCGATATGTTCCCAATTTGGTTCCCCCTAGAAATGTGCTGAATGTTGACGAGGCAATAATTATAGATTGCCAGGAGTCATGTTTGGCTAAGAGGAGTTGGCAGCTTCCTTGAGACTGAAAGAAAATCTTCTAAATACAATAAAAAGCACTATAAAGCCCAGCTTTAAATAAATATTAGGCTTTGACGCTAACTGGAAGAAGCCAGACTTCCAGCTGCTGATAGGATATCCAGCTCCAGGAATGTAATCTGAGTTTTGTGGGTCACTTTGTCTCAACAATTTATTAAGCATTTAGACTGAAAAAGCCCCAAAGTGTTGTCCATCAAAATGATCTTGACCATAAGTTGAAATCGTCCAGGAACTCCTCTAATTAGCTATTACTTGTTGCAGGGTCTGCAAATACCCTCATCCAAACATCTCATCTATTGTTCATCCTGCTCCAGATACAGAATCGTAGAAGTGTTTTAGATGGAAAAGACCTCTAAGATCATCCAAGTCCAACCTTCAACCCAACACCACCATGGCCATTAATCCATGTCCCAAAGTGCCATGTCCACACATTTCTTAAACACCTTCAGGAACGGTGGCTCCACCACCTCCCTGGGCAGCCTGTTCCAGTGCCTGACTACTCTTGCAGGGAAGATTTTCTTTCTTAATCTTCAACCTAAACCTCCTCTGGCACAATTTCAGTCCAATTTCTCTTGTTCAGTCACCTGATACCAGGAAGAAGAAACTGGCCCTCACCTCCATCCAACCTCCTTTCAGGGACTTATAGAAAGCATTGAGGTCTCCCCTCAGCTTCCTCTTCTCCAGAGTAAAGATGCCTGGTTCCCTCAGCTGCTCTTCATGAGCAACTCTCCAGACCTTTCACCAGCCCTGTCTCAGGTAGGCTGACCAGAACTTGGACTGGAGAGGTAACACCAAACTATGACTCCATTCCTGTGCAAAATTCCCATGAAAAATGTATTTTTGAGGTCATTGATCCCAGTGTTTATTTCCTGGCAGGTCCTGTTTGGTGAACTTGCCCTGTGTTCTGTGTTTACTGATGGGAACAGGGTGGGGATGGTTGCTGTGCCGAGCGACTATAAATATCCCTTGCTGAAAGGATGCAGTAGATAAAACAACTCCCTTGGTTTGAACCCAGTGGCTCCAGCTCAACTTTCAGAGCACCCAAACTGCATGATCCACATTGAGATTCCCTGGTGCCAGACAGAACATCCTGGAAAACCCCACCAAAGCCTAAACAAAACAACCTCCTGTGAGCTAAATACAGGGATACACAGGAAAAGCTTTTCATCTTGGAGAGGCAGGCGGAATTGCCATGTCTTCCTTTCTGCCTAAGGAAGAAGAGAATCCTATAAAACACGTTTTATTACCCATTGTCTGATCAATGAGAGTGGGAGAGGAGGGAGCAGCTCTGAGAGAATGAAAACTTAGGCTGGGATCTAGACTGGGATCTCTCCTTTGTACAAAAGGAGAGAACGATGCTGAAGGTGTTTAGGAGTTCTGGGTCACTCAGTGTGGAATTACAGAATCATTTTGATTGGAAAGACCTTTAAGATCATCAGGCCCAACCCTCAACCCACCACCAAACCATGTCCCTCAGCACCACATCTACGTGCCTGTGAAACCCCTCCAGGATTAGGGACTCTATCCCTGCCCTGGGAAGCCTGTGACAACCCTTTTGGGGAAGAAATTGTTCTGATGTCCAGCCTAAACCTCCTCCAGTGTAACTTGAGGCTGTTTCTTCTTGTCTGTCACTTCTTATCTGGGAGAAGAGACTGCTCCGCACTTGGCTTCAACCTCCTTTCAGGGAGTTGGAGAGAGCCAGGTGGTCTCCCTCAGCCTCCTTTTCTCCAGACTGAACAACCCCAGTTCCCTCAGCTGCTCCTCACAAGATCTGTTCGCTAAACCATTCATCCCCTTCACTGCCCTTCTCTGAACCCACTCCAACCCTTCAATGTCCTTCTTGAAGTAAGGGGCTCAAAACTGAACCCAGTATTTGTGGTGTGACCTCACCAGTGCTGAGTATAGGCAAGCCATCCCTTCCCCAGTCCTGCTCTCCACACTATTTCTGACACAAGCCACCATATACAAGGACACATCTTCAACCTGCTTCCTTAGGTAAGGGAGCCTTCTGGGTTGACCCAACCCACAGCGTTGTCTCTGGGACAGCAGGCCAGTGGTTGAGTTTACCAAGCAGGTAAACACCAGATGCAAGGTGTGGTAGCAGGGTAGCCAGGGCTGGATATTAGCTGTGTTTGAAGAGTCAATAAAAGAAGTCCTGTCAACTTGCCTCTGACTGACTGTCCTCTGCATGCTGTTGGCATATGGTGGACTGTGAGCAACAAGTCTGACCCATGCCCCAGATCTGCAAGAACAGCAAAATTCTCACTGATGTCTGGAAGAACAAACTCTCTATCTTCAGGTTGGCATTTTTTCCCCCTGTGACATGCTCCTAGAACAGCTTCACAAAGTCTTTGCACCTTACATCTCTCTAGGGCTTACAGTAAATACCTGTGTGGCCTCGTGTCTGGAATTTCAGGATCTTTGAACACAGAAGATTTTATTTCATTTTTAGGTTAAAATTTGGCTCTTGGGCTTGCTTCTTTTTGGTTCCTCCAGTTACAAAGTCCTACCAGCTCTGCTAAGGGTCTTTCATGTACAAAGGATCTGGCATCACACCCAGAGCCTGATCTCACTCACATGTCCCTAAACTAATTTTTAGAAGCAACAGTAATGGCTCATTCTGAGACAAAGGGAGGCTGATGTGGCTGAACCTGAAGGAGAACATCAGGTGCCCCTTTTCTCATCCACCTTACAAAGGAAATTCACATGAACTCTGCTCTGATGTCCAAAAGCTGAATTACATCCTCTGTGCCTCGAGATGGTTTTTTCATCACCACTCTTCTCTCTTGAAGTCTTAATAGCTTTGCAGTGAAATAGTTTCAGAAGGAAAAAGAAAAAGGGGACCAAGGACTTGAGCCAGACCCTCACAAAAGCACCCAGGGTGTATCCTGGGGCGTGCATGTCTGTTTATCACTGAGGCAAAGCTGTTATCTTGGTGTTAAAGCACCTACAGGTAACTGCTTTTTCGTCAGCTCAAGTGCTTCAGGAGAACAGGTCTTGTGAGGAGTGGCTGAGGGAACTGAGGGTGTTCAGCCTGGTGAAAGCAAGCTGAGGGGAGACCTTCTGGCTCTCTACAACTCCCTGAATTGTGGTTGAAGCTAGATGGGGGCTGTTCTCTTCTCCCTAGTAACAAGTGGACAAGAGGAAATTAATTCAAGTTGCACCAGGGGAGATCTGAGTTGGATAATAGAAGAAAATTCTTCACTGAAAGGTTCTCAAATGCTGGAAAGTCTCCCTAGGGAGGTGGTTGAATCCCTTATCCCTAGAGGTGTGTAAAAGCCACAGAGATGTGGTGCTGAAGGACATGGAGTAGTGTTAGAGAATGGTTGGACTTAAAGGTCTTTTCCAGCCAAAACAATTCTATGATTCTCTGATTCTTCATCCTAAGTATGTGTAGCATGGTCTGGACAGTTCTCACACCTGAATCTGAAGGCAGAGTGTTAACTTTTAGAAGCTTTTGGAGAGATTTGAGCTTTCCCTTGATTTCCTATTTTACCTCTTGTTATGTGTTCCATAGCAGTGTGGCAGGACCACCACATTGTCCCTTTGTAATGCCTTTTATTTAATGACTTCAAAGGGCTTTGAGACTATTCAACATTTGGAATAAGAACTGGGTCAGTTCTGCCTTCCTCATTTTAGAGATGAAGACAAACAGGTGAAGGGATTAAATGGTTTGCCCTGCAAAAAGGAACTGTATGTATAGAGCAATTCAGAGGAGTACCTAAAACTTTTGACTGTGTACTTCCCACAGGAATGGATTTCCTCCTCCTGTGAAAATTGCTCCATCTGTTATCCTGGACAGTGAGCCTGCCAGCCAGGAATTAGGAATAAAGAGTCTGGGTCTGTGTAGCTCAGAGAAGAGGAGGCAGAGTGGAGGTCCTAATAATGCTTACAAATATCTAAGGGGTGGGTGTCAGGAAGATGGGACTGGACTCTTCTCAGTGGTCCCTAGTGGCAGGACAAGAAGTAAGGGGCATAAACCTGAACATAGGAAGTTCCATCTAAACCCAAGAAGGAAATTATTTACATTGAGGTTGGCAGAGACCAGAACAGGCTGCCCTGGATTTCAGGATGTTGTTTCATCACCTGGGAAAGGAATTGCAGGCTTAGAAAGCAGAAGTTGTTCCAAAATGTTTTAAGAATGTTAGATTTGTTCCAAAGAATCACAGAATCTTTTTGGTTGAAAGAAACCTTTAAGATAGTCAAGTCCAACCATGAAGCCAGCACTGCCAGGTTACTACTAAACCATGCCACTCAGCACTTCTACAAAGTTTATATATCCCTCCAGGAATGAGAACTCCACCACTGCACTGAGCAGCCTGGCCTTGGTAACCCTCAAGGGGAAGAAATTTTTCTTCACGTCTAAACCTCCCCTGGGGCAAGACTTGTGCCATATTGGTGCAATGCAACTGGGTTGTGTGCAGCTGGTGCTCCTCAAAGTGTTACCACTAATCATTTTGGTAGGAGACATCCATGTCATCACCTTTCTTCTGTGGCATAGCACAAAAACCTCAACAGGTCTGGCTCAAAGCTGATTTTTTGAAGTGTAGCTCTTACATGAACGAAAACCTGATTTCATTAACCTAAAAACTTTTCCTTCCTTCTTGGTGGATCCTTAGAGAGGAAGGGAGAAGACAAGGTCTCCACAGACACGACAGGATTTCCAGCAGGAAGGGCAACATGTTCTTATCTAAGACACTTACTGGAAGGGGAAGGATGGGGAATGTTGATTCATCAGTAAGTGCTGTGGAACAAGTATTTTTTTTAAATGGTCACATTTTGGTGTTGTTTATAAATAATTGTATTTTTAAATGCCATGGCAAGAGCAGGATTTTGCTGGGAATCGCTGATGTGATCCTGGACAACCTGGAAACTTTGTGTGAAAAGCAGC
Source organism: Ramphastos sulfuratus (assembly GCA_013399055.1). Taxonomy (NCBI): domain Eukaryota; kingdom Metazoa; phylum Chordata; class Aves; order Piciformes; family Ramphastidae; genus Ramphastos; species Ramphastos sulfuratus. Next base: position 88,369 of record WBNM01021076.1, read on the forward strand.
ACCTTTTTTTTAGTGATCTACAGAAATAAAGAGGGTGTGGGAGTCCCTGGGGCCAAATGGATGAAGGACCAAGAAGTTCTTTAGAGAGAGACTGGAATGTTCAGGTTTGAACAGGGCCCATGATGTGTACTGGGGCTAGAAGAGCCAGCATGACCTTTTAGAAAGCAATGACAGTTGCTTCTCATTCACTTGAAATATGGTAGGAGCTGATAACAACTGCAGGAATGATCTTTGCAGGCAGAAATTGATTTTCACAAGATTGCCAGTAGAGTGAACTGGCATGAGCACAGCACCTACCAAATCCAGTGTTTGCTTCCACCCCTCCAAATGGACAAAGCATCAAGAATTCTGACAGCAAAGGACCTGACCCTCTGAAAAGTAATTTTCAGTGGACCTGCAGATTCTCTTGCTGCAGGCTGAAGGCTGAACATAAGTATTCTACCCCTCATGCTGATTCACTGCAGTGCACCTGCTGGCTTGGCCTATGGGCACAGTGTGTCTGAGCCGGCTGGGCTTGGGCCCTGGCTAAGGATGGATGCACTTCTTTCTGTGTGCAGTCTCTAAATGTCCCCCACTCTTCTCTGCAGCTTTATTTCGTGCCAAAAGGAAAAAATCAACTATTTAATAACAAAAACAGCTTAAAAAGCCCCAAACATATATGCACACACACACACACACACTTCTATATTCTAGTATGGACAAGAATCTTGCCCTATCCCTGGAACCATTCCGGGTTGGGTTGTTGGGGGCTCTGAGCATCCTGCTCTAATTGCAGCTGTCCCTACTGACTGCAGGGGGTTGGACTAGATGAACTTTAAAGGGCCCTTCCCACCCAAACCATTCCATGGTGCTATGATTGTAGGATTGTTGAGCTGACTTGATATGTGTCAACAAGACAATCAGCCACAGTGGTGATGGCAGAGGACACTTTGCTCCTTAAGGAAAGTCCTTACACACTGTTGCTTTGAAGCTATTGATGATTCTCATATCAAAAGCAAGCAGATTGCAGGAGTATATCAGGGCTTGTCAGATGGTTCAGGATCCTGGGTATTGAGAGACTGGATACAAAACAATCATTCATGTTGGGAATTGGGATTGTTCAGCCTGCAGAAAAGGAGGTTGAGAAAGAGACCTTGTTGCTCTTTACAGCTCCCTGAAAGGATGTTGTAGTGAGGTAGGGGTTGGTCTCTTCTCCCCAATATCAGGTGACAGAATGAGAGGAAATGGCCTGAAATTGTGCTAGAGGAGGTTTAGGTTGGAGATTAGGAACAATTCATTTCCTACAACAGTGGTCAAGCATTGGAACAGGCTGTCCAGGGAGGTGGTGGAATCACCATCCTTGGAGGTGTTCAAGAAACATGTGGACATGGGACCTGGGGAGAGGTTTTAATGGCCATGGTGATGTTCATTTGATGATTGGACTCAATGATCTTAGAGGTATTTTCTAACTGAAACAATTCTATGATTCTATGATAGAAGGAGGTGGAGGGTAATGGGGAATAAGACAGTGCCCAAATTGTGTCTTTGCCTGTTGACTTGAATCCCAGTGATCCTTGAAATATCAAAATCATTAAAAATTGACCCAAAAGCTTTTAAAAGAAAGTGATGTGAGCTCTTTCCCAGATGGTTTTGGCATTGTGTGCTGGAGGATGTAATGATGGCTGAGCTACAGCCAAGAGCTACCAGCAAAATTCTTCCCATCCCTTCATGAATGGCCTCTGGGTTTGAATTTAAGTTCTAGCTCAACTTTGCTTCACCAACCAGCATTTTCCCTGTTCCTTTGTGGCTAGTGGAAGTATCTAGGCAGGGTTAGTCTTGTGCCTTATGCTTAATTTTGGCAAGGACAGTGCTCCTTGGGGTGGCTGACATACCAAAATTCACCTCTGGCCTGACTTAGAGATGGAGAGTGAGGCAGTGTGGTCCCAAGCAACGTAGTGTGGGAACCCTTTATGATAAATGTCTGGCTCTGATAATGCTTCATTGAGAAGCTGCCAGGTTCCTTCCAAGAGCTGTGAGGACGGCTCCGTGGCGGCTCTGAAGGAAATGAGGCCAGGGTGGTGACTCACCCATAAAACCCTCTGTGAAAGGTTTTACAGATGAACTGTGGAGAATCCGGAGGGAAGCAAGGGCAGGGTGGGAAGGGGAGTCTGCTGTATGCTGACAGTGGGCTGGAGGCTTGGCTGACGTGATGGAGCGTTTGGAATTCCTTGGGAAGGGTGAATGCAAAGATAACTGGGTAAGGATGTGGGTCCACTGCACTTAGCTCTGAAAGGTCAAGTTTTCTGTGGTCTTCAATACTCCTGGGGAGACCTCTGGCTCTCTACAACTCCCTGAAAGGAAGTTTGAGCCAAGTGGGGGTCAGTGTCTTTTCCCAAGGAACAAGTGATAGAACAAGTAAGAGGAAATGTCCACCAGGTTGGCCATGAGGAACAATTTCTTCCCCTTGAGGATTGTCAAAGCCTGGACCAGGCTGCCTGTGGAAGAGGCAAAGTCCCCATCCCTGGAGAGATATCAAAGCCTTGTAGATGTGGTGCTGAGGGACATGGTTTAGTGGTGGCCTGGAAGTGCTGGGTTGATAGTTGGACTTGATGATCTTTTCCAATCAAAACAATCCTATGAATGAGGTGCAAATGGCATTCCCACTGATGTCAGGTGGTCAGTTTACAGTGAGCTTTTAAAATGTATTAGGGATTTTATATCTGTATTTAGATCAACTAGATCTCCATCTAGATTTATAGCTCAGCCACAGATCCACTACTTCCACCAGTGACACAAGGAGACACTGTGTTTTTGCAGCCCTCATGCAAGCCTGACTTGGAGACTTTGAAGTCATATTGATCTTAATCAATGTAGGAGCAACATTTTCCTATCCTTCAATAAAACAGGGTGTTGTTTCTAGTGTGACACCCAGTGTGCTTCTGCTTCGGGTACTGATCCTTTGGTGCACATACCTCAAGGATAAATCCAAGTTGGTGGTGGCCACAGACACTGGAAACAAAAGATAACCTTTTGCCTCTGTGCCTCACGATGGAAACATGTGGATGCCGGCACTCTAGGACATGGTTTGATGCTGTGGTGATGCCTGTGGTGGACTGAAGGTTGGAGTCAATGACCTTGGAGGTCTTTTCCAACCAAACAATTCTATGATGTTTTTTCAGGGGAGGAGGGTTTTAGGTGCTCTTGCTTGAGTGAAGTAAACTAGAAGCTGAGAAAGTTTGGGTCTCATTTCCGACAACAGCAACAAGAGGCTTAGTGGGATGAACTTTCAGTGTTCCAATAAGATAAAGTGGGATAGAAAATTGATGTGATAAAAGAAGAGATTGGTGAAATAGACATTTTTGATGTGCCACCCTGAAATTAAGTGATTCCTTCAGTTGAAGGAATAACATTTAAACGCAGTAAGATTAGGAACGAAAAGACTTCAAGAGAGCTTCGTTTCTCAGTGAGAACATTCAGGGACATTCTGACATCTAATTTTCTGAGTAAAACACAAAGTGAAGCTGGAAAATGGGACACAATTAACATTTACTTAAATCCTGGGTACAGTTTTGCACCTCTTCAAACAAAGTGCTTGGAGCTGAGCAAATGATTTGAACTCCATTTCTGCTTACAAATGGTTTGGAACCAGCTCTGCAGCTTTCTCCAATGCACCCATTCTTCTCTGGGAGGTTATTCATCAGATAAGTTTTATGAGTAATTCTCAGTCTTTCCTTGCTGGCTTCTATATTTAGATTTTCTGCTGCGGTGGCTAATATTGAGTGGAGGCTTAGGTCACCCATTACTATTTCTATTCTCTGACTGTGTGCTCTGAGCTCCAGACTCAACTTCAAATGCCCTTTAATTTTGGTTAATTTACTCATCCTTTCCAGCACTGGTCAGGAATTAATTTAAAAGCAAAGTGTCCAAACATTAATTGACCTCAGCACCACTATGTCCTTTCAACCACATCTGCAGTTATCTACTGGGCAGAAAGAAAAGTAAGCAAATTCATAGAGTCACAGAATGGTTTCGGTTGGAAGGGACCTTGAAGATCATCTAGTTCCAACCCCCTGCTATGGGCAGGGACACCTTCCACTAGACCAAATTGCTCAATGTCTTGGCCTTGAACACCTCTAAAGAGGGAATATCCGTGACAACCTGGGCAACCTGTTCCAGTGTTTCACCACCCTCACTGTAAAGAATTTCTTCCTAATCTTTAATCTAAATCTCCCTTCCTCCAGCTTCAATCCATTCCCTCTCATCCTATCACTACAAGGCCTTGTAAAAAGTCCTCAGCTTTCCTGTAGGCCCCTTGAAGGTACTGTAAGGCTGCTATAAGGTCTCACTTTGTCATGAATTAACCTTTTTCCTAGTCATATGTATCACTTGGGTTGTCATAGATCCTTAGGAAACAACACAAATTCCTTACAAAATGTGTTAGTTGCACAGTTTTCTGCTTGTATCATGTTCCACTTTATCCAGTAGCTACATCATCATTTTCTGCTTTTCTCTTTTCTTCAGTACTAAACAGTGGAAAAAATTGGGAGATTTTCCTTCAGAAGATGTTATGCTAGAAATATTTTTGCGATCCATGTTGTTTGCTGTTTCATGCCTGACATGCACTAGGAGTAACTGAGGAAATTCTTCTGCACCACTGACAGTAACTAGCAGTGTCTGTTTCTTCCACAGAAAATTATTTCTGTACTTTTTCCAGGAGCTGAAAATGACTCTTGTTTCTGTGAAGGGAATGATCTTTAACTGTTGATGTATTTCCACCCCTGTTGTTGTCAGGATCAGACTCAAGGACAGGATGTGATTTTTTAAAAATTTCTTTTTAAAATCAATTTAAAGATACAGAATCGTTTGGATTCAGCCTGCCATAAAAATTGTGTGAACCGTTCTGCAGCGTGTTTGATCGCAGGTGGTTTCATGGCCATGGTGGTGTCAGGTTGATGGTTGGACTTGATGATCTCAAAGGTCTTCTCCAAGCAAAATGATTCTATGATGAAATAAGATGGCTCAGGGAAGCTTCAGCAAATCTGGTTCCTTTGCAGCTGCTCAGTCTTTCTCCCAGTCCTTCTCATTTACTTTGACTCACGAGTCCTCTGTGGCTTCAGGATGAGAAGGCTCCACCCCAGCTCCCCATAGTTCAGGGAATCCTTTCCTGAAGGCCAGAATCTGATTTTTTTTTTTTTTTTTTTTTCTATCCATAGCTGGGATCTGTCCTCTAGCACATTTGGCCACTGCTGGTGTTGTCTGGATGGGGCATTTTCTCCTTTGGGAGCATGGCTATGGAGGTTGCATCCATCATTTTCCATGTGTCTTGGGACACTCTGAAGGACTTTCATTGAACATGCAGCACTTCCATCTCTCTATGATGGCTGGGACATCTCCTCCCACAGATGGGAGAAACAGCAGATAAGCTGCTTGGAAACAACACTCCAGACTTCTTAGTGTTGTCACTGGGACAGAGGCAGAAGAAAGAGAAAAATATGAGACAAACAACACTCTGCAGTAGCAAACAACAGTTTCTGAAAGCCTTCCTAGATAGCTGAATGTTGTCAGGTTGCAAGGGACTTCTGAAGCTTGTTTGATCTATCCTTCTTTAGCCACAGAGTGGATTGCTGTGGGACATGAAGCCACTACATATCTTAGTCTACCACTGCTTACTACAGTTTTGGGTAGAAGCAAATTGGTGGGAAGTTTTGGCTGTAGCTCAGCTCTTGAAGATAAGATTCAATGAAAGACCTGAAAATTCGCATTAGGGAAGTCTGCAGTTTGCTGAGGGGTGAGTGTTGGGTAAATGAGGTGATGAACCCTACTGTGAGGAGTGTTGAGTGTCTATAACTCTTCATTTAAGTGCCTGTCCAGGGTGTAGCCATCACTACCTACCTCTGCTGAGTACAAGGCATGGAAAGAAACACATCTCTTTAGATGTGATGTGAGTTTCAGGAGGGTTTCCCAGCTGACTGCATGGCTTCATCATGCTACAGCCTGTAGGAACTACTTAGTGGTCTACAGCAGGGCAGGTCCTGAAGAAAATACCACAAGCTTAAAACCCATCAGTCTAGAGAGTGAGAGCAGCTTCTTGGAGTCAAACGCTGCATCTTCTAAATGTTAAGGGGCATGTTGCAGGAGATGCTTAACAGATGTAAAAGGTCAGCACTGCCCAAGCTTTCAGCAAAACAAAGGCCAACTATTTTTAACTTAATTTCAAGTGGAAAGCCTAAAGCCATGAGATGGCCTGATTGCAGCAGGCCTGGACTTGTGTGCTGATCAGAATTGGATGCATAATGTGAGCTGCCTCCAAAACCTGCTCTGACCTCTGCTAATGCTGTGACACCTGCAGTCGCAGATGAGGTTTGACCTTGTGAAGTCCTACTAGTGCCACACTGAAAATCTGTTCCTGTCTTGGAGAGTTACTGTAAGAGACAGGGAGTTCAGCAGCCAAAGGTGGGGGTTAGTGGAGAGGGGCATAAATAATTTGCATTGCTTAGTAGTGCCCCATCTCCAGCTGTCCACTACAGAGAAATGAAAAAGCAGGAGATGGATTACCAGGCAAATGGGACACCATGAGATCCATAGCAATGGGATCTCCTTGGAGAATCTAGGGTTGCTTAGATGTGTCCTCTGCAGAGCACAAAGCTTTGACTCCAGTGTTATTGTCAGAACTAAATATGTGCATTTTCTTTTTGAGACAGATCTGCAGAGGTCACAGAATCACAGGATGGTGAGGGTTGGAGAAGACTTCTGGAGATCATCTGGTCCAACCGCCCTGCTCATGCAGGGGCACCCACAGCAGCTTGCACAAGATCACAGTGTCCAGGTGGGTTTGCAATATTTCCAGAGGAGGAGACTCCACAACCTCTATGGGCAGCCGGCTCGGGGGCTCCAGCACCCTCACACCAAAGAAATTTCTCCTTCTGTTGAGATGGAACCTCCTGGGTTCTACTCTGTGTCCCTTGTCCTGCCACTGGGCACCACTGACGAGCGTCAATACTCATCCTCTTGCCCTCCACACCCTTCAGCTATTGATCAGCATTGAGAAGATCCTTTTTCAACCTTCTCTCCAGGCTGAACAGCCCCAGGACTCTCAGCCTCTCAATACAGCCTTGAGTTGACATTTTGCAAACGAAGCTGATCTCTGCCATTGGGTTGCTGCCAAGTGCACCATGAGGTCCCTGCCTGCAGCAGTGATGTAGGCAAGACTGGGATAGGTTTGTATCCAACTTACACAGCTCGGGTTTATTCTTGGATGTCTTTCCACCAGCTCTGATAGGAAGCAGTCATCAGTGTGATGATCCCAGCTGCAGCTCACAGAACACTGCAGCATCTTATCGTCACAGCCAGGGGTGCCACTCACCCAAACAGATGTTCCTACACTTACAATCACTCTGTGATTCCCTGGATCCCGTTCCTCGGCCACTGATCATCCCAACATCTTCTGTAGAAGGTGATGGACGAGGCCTTGAGTAAC